>CM024760.1:19468135-19577419 GCA_014218235.1 Colocasia esculenta | reverse complement strand
TCGTAACGACTTCTTTATTAGTCATAACGATTTCGGTAACGACTTCCTTATTAGTCATAACGATTTCGCGCAACGACTTCTTTATTAGTCATAACGATTTCGGTAACGACTTCTTTATTAGTCATAACGATTTCGTAACGACTTCCTTATTAGTCATAACGATTTCGCGTAACGACTTCTTTATTAGTCATAACGATTTCGCGCAACGACTTCTTTATTAGTCATAACGATTTCGCGTAACGACTTCTTTATTAGTCATAACGATTTCGCGCAACGACTTCTTTATTAGTCATAACGATTTCGCGTAACGACTTCTTTATTAGTCATAACGATTTCGCGTAACGTCTTTATTAGTCATAACGATTTCGCGCAACGATTTCTTTATTAGTCATAACGACTTCGCGCAACGACTTCATAAGTTATCACAACGATTTCTTTACAGTTCATAACGACTTGCTATAACTCATAACGATTTCATAAGTTATGAAGTCAGCAAGATTCTCTTTATCGAATTTCTTGATGCATCTTTTATAACGTTGAAAAGTCAAAGTCATATCTTGTCCGTTGACTGCTATGCATTAAATGCTCTCCGATCGTATCTCCCATGCATGCAGACAATATCTTCCATTTCTATGCTACTCTGTCTACGTACTTTTCTTGGACAGAAAGGAGCTTTGCTATATACTGCAATATCTGTTCCATCTCAACTAACAATAGACAGCAGTCCTAGCTGTCTTCTATTTATGATGATATGCTTACAGATATCTGACAAGACTCATCTGGACAACGTTGGACACAAGATACAAAGTTCTATGACATCTCTTTGGCGTGTACACCAGGATAAAAGACTGACGATCAGAAGCTTCCTCAGTAACCAGTCTAACGTACACAAGGATAAGAGACAACGGGCACTTCAACGTTCGAATTTGAATCAGCAGCTTAAATAGAAGACTCAAGACGAAAAGAGAAACAGAGATAAGCAACATCGCTTGATTTTAGAAGAAGAAAGGAATCCATCTCTCTCAATCTTTAGAACTTTGAAGAAGAGCGAAGCCTCCACTCAAAACCTTGTTCTAAGCTCTTAGCTCTCTGTGCTCAAAGAAATCTTCTCATTTGTAAGAGCCTGTGTGGTCCTTGGAGAGAAAAACCTTGTTAAATCTCTTTCTCTCTCGGGGCTTAGAGCTTCAGGTTGTAGCTGGTCAAGCTAGAATCTGAAGCCTGTTTTCACACTCTTTTTCTGATTAGTTTGTGTTCCCTTCTGGACGAAGGAAGACCTGGTATCCAGGGTGGTTGTTGTTCCCTTCTGACGAAGGAAGACCTGGTGGTATCCAGGGTGGCTGTTGTTCCCTTCAGGCTGAAGGAAGACCAGTTGAGGCTGGGTGTAAGGATCCTTAAGGGGGATTGTACCCTTGATAGTAAAATCCTGAGGTATTGCTCAGGGACTGGACGTAGGTCTCCTGTGGAGAGGAGTTCCGAACCAGGATAAAATCCTTGTGTCTTGTGGATGTGTTTTGTGTGATTGTTATCTTGTTTGCTCTAACTCTAACCTTGTTATTAAGTTGTGCAATCTTTTCAGTAGACAGGTTTTAATCAAAGATCGAAGTTTTAATAACCCATTCACCCCCCCCTCTGGGCTAGCTAGCTGGGCAACAAGTGGTATCAGAGCCCGTCTCTTCGACAAAGAAGAAGATCCAACGATCTGAAGAGCAAAGATCAATGGCAGCCCAAAGTCACTTCGAAGGTCAGTCTGTCAACAGACCTCCCTTGTTCGATGGTGAAGATTATACGTATTGGAAGACCAGGATGGAATACTTTCTACAAGGCCACGATTATCAAATCTGGTCAATAGTGGAAGAAGGTGATCTGGTCGTCACAAATGAGAAAGCACAATGGACAGATGAAGATAGAAAGAAAATCTCCTTGAACTGTAAAGCTAAGAGCATTCTATGTTGTGCTCTAAGCAGAAAGAGTTCAACAGAGTTTCAGCATGCAAATCCTCCATGGAAATGTGGGAAAAGTTAAAGATCACATATGAAGGTACAGACAAAGTAAAGGAGACAAGAATTGACATTCTTGTCACTCAGTATGAAAGATTTCAAATGCAAACAGGTGAGTCTATTACCCAAATGTTTAGTAGATTTACTGACATTACTAATGGCCTAGCAAGTCTAGGAAAGTCATATGAAAATGCAGATATGGTAAGGAAGATTCTCAGATCCCTGCCATCTTCATGGACGGCAAAGGTCACAGCTATCGAAGAAGCTAATGATCTTAAGAGAATGTCAGTAGAAAAACTCATTGGGTCTCTCATGGCCCATGAAATAAACATGGAAAGACTAGGAGAATCCTCCAGTAGAAAGAAGCAGTCAAATGCGCTTAAAGCTAATGGGGACTCATCAGAAGAATCCTTAGATAACAGTGAAGATAGCAAAGATAGTGATGATGAAGAAGCCATGCTCTCAAGAAGATTGCAGAGAATCTTGGCAAAGAAAAGAAGTTCCAGTCTGGTAGGAGGTACTTCAAGAAAAACAAAGATCTCAAGAGACCAGATGGAAAAGATCAGAAGAGGAATGAGCCACTTTGCTATGAATGTAAGAAACCTGGACATATCAAGGCAGACTGTCCAATGTTAAAGAAAAATGATCACAAGAAGAAGGACAGCTCCAAGAAGTTCAGAAGATTCAAAAAGAAAGCCATGGCAGCTGCATGGGACAACAGCAGCGACTCAGATAGTGAGTCAAGCTCGAGCAGTGAAGGTGAAGAAGCCAACTTGGCTCTCATGGCGAATACCGAGGATAAGGTAACATCTGATTCTTCTTTCGATTCCTGTAATGACTCAGATTCGGATAATTTGGAAAGTGCATTTAATGAACTCTACGATAAGTATAAAGAAGTGTGTAAACTACTTAAGCTAAGCAAGAAAAATATCACATGTCTCGAAAATACCAACTCAGATTTAAAATCTGAAAACGAAGAACTAGAAAAACAAATAGTTGAGCTTAAGAGAAGAAATGAACTATTATGTGAAAACTTAAAAGACAAGAACAGAAAATCACTGACCTAGAAAAACAGGAAAACTCAGATGATTTAAGAAAAACTGTAAATAAATTAATGAAGAAAACAATACTCTAGCAAGCACCCTAGAAAAATTTACCAATGGTAAAAACTCTTTAATATTAAAAGGTGCTAGGAGATCGGGTAAAAAGAAAAATGGATTAGGATATACACCCCCAGATAATGAAGAAACCATAATATACCCTAAAACATATCCTACACCAAAATTTGTACCCGAACAAGATGTAGCATACAAAGCTGATTTCAAATACATAGAAAAAGTAACTAAGTTATCCTGCTGCAGTCACTGCAACAAGTTAGGACATATTAAAATGACATGCCCAACAAGACATAAAAAATGGATATTAAAAGGTAAAGTTGATGATACTAACCAATCAGGACCCAAAGAGAATTTGGGTACCTAAAGCTTGATGTTTTCATTTCAGGTTAACCCTCGAGCATCCAAATGGTATTTGGATAGTGGGTGCTCAAGGCATATGTCAGGCAACAAGAAGATATTTGTTGATCTCCAAGCTGAAGAAGGCACAGTCACCTATGGAGATAATGGAAAAGGGACTGTGATAGGAAGCGGGTCTGTGAACATCAAAGGAAAATCAGTCATAAAGGATGTAATGCTGGTCAAAGGGTTAAAGCACAATCTCATCAGCATCAGCCAGTTGTGTGACAAAGGCCATCAAATTCAGTTTCAAGAATCAAAATGCAGTATCTTAAAAGATGGTGAAGTCATATTTGAAGCCTACAGAGAAAGAAATTTGTATGTTCTATATCTCGATGAACTCAAGGATCAAGATGTGTGTTTGGCAGCTAGCAAAGATAAATCAACTGAGTTGTGGCACAGAAGATTGGGCCACTGCAGCTTGGATGGGCTGAACAAGCTCAGAAAAAGAAAACTAGTTGAAGGACTGCCAAAGGTAAATTTCAGATTGGATAGCATTTGCAGACCTTGTGCAAGAGGAAAGCACACCAAGAGCTCCTTCAAATCAAAGACTGTAGTAACCACCTCAAAGCCCTTAGAACTACTTCACATGGATTTATTTGGGCCAATGAGGACTACCAGTTTGGGAGGAAAGAATTTTGGATTTGTAATAGTTGATGATTATTCAAGATTCACTTGGGTATCCTTTTTAGAGCACAAAGATGACACATTTGAGAATTTTGTCAGCTTCAGTAAGAAAGTTCAGAAAGATCAGAAATTCTCAATTGTCTCTATTCGATCAGATCATGGTGGTGAGTTTCAGAATGAAAAGTTTTCGAAGTTCTGTGATGATCAAGGAATTGAGCACAACTTCTCAGCTCCAAGGACACCTCAACAGAATGGAATTGCTGAGAGGAAAAACAGAACTCTTTTGGATATGGCAAGATCAATGTTATCAGAATATGATCTGCCAAGATATTTCTGGGCCGAAGCTATCAACACTGCATGTTATATCATAAATAGAGTGATGATCAGGCCAATTCTGAAAAAGACTGCTTATGAACTCTACAAAGAAAAGAAGCCAAAGATTAGCCATTTCAGAATATTTGGATGTCCTTGCTTCATCCATAACAATGGAAAAAGGGACATTGGTAAGTTGGATGCAAATCAGATGAAGGCATTTTCATGGGGTATTCCTCTAAACCTAAAGGTTATAGAGTTTTCAATAAACGTTCCTTATTAATTGAACAATCAGTACATGTTATTTTTGATGAATCTAACCCTTCCTTGAAAAAGGAAGAAATTAGTGACATTGATGATGCAGATGTCCTGTCCGAAAAATTAAAGAAAACTTCAATTAAGGACAAAGAGGATCCAACTCTGGAAGAACTGCAGCAAACAGAAATCCAACATAAAGATCTTCCAAAGGAATGGAGACATCAGAAAGATCACCCTCCTGAAAACATCATTGGTGATCCATCTGTAGGGGTAAGAACTAGAGGTAATGTAATTCCATGCGACTATTTAGCATTTGTTTCTCAAGTAGAGCCTAAGACAGTCAATGAAGCTTTATCTGATGAATCTTGGATACTAGCCATGCAAGATGAACTAAATCAGTTCAAGAGAAACCAAGTATGGTCACTTGTTCCTAGACCATCCAATCATTCAGTTATTGGCACCAAATGGGTGTTCAGAAATAAACTGGATGAGTCTGGAATAATCTTAAGGAACAAAGCCAGATTGGTGGCTCAAGGCTACTCCCAAGAGGAAGGCATAGATTTCGATGAAACTTATGCACCTGTAGCTAGACTTGAGGCCATTAGGATTTTACTTGCTTATGCATCCGCACTTGATTTAAAACTTTTTCAAATGGATGTCAAATCAGCCTTTTTAAATGGTTTCATCAAGGAGGAAGTTTATGTTGAACAACCTCCAGGTTTTGACGACTCTGAATTTCCAAATCATGTATTTAAACTACATAAGGCCTTATATGGTCTAAAGCAAGCTCCTAGAGCCTGGTATGAAAGGCTCAGTAATTTCTTATTAAATCATGGTTTCACTAGAGGTAAAGTAGATAGTACATTATTTATAAAATCTAAAGTTAAACATATACTTCTTGTACAAATCTATGTGGATGATATTATTTTTGGATCTACTGATGAATCTCTTTGCAAGTACTTTGAAAAGCTTATGCAGGGAGAATTCGAAATGAGCTTGATGGGGGAGTTAAGCTACTTCCTTGGATTGCAAATCAAGCAAGGGAAGGATGGCACTCATATCTGTCAAGCAAAGTACACCAAAGAGCTGTTGAAGAAATTTGGATTTGAAGATGCAAAGCCATTATCAACTCCAATGAGCACATCAACCAGAATGGACAGTGATCAAAAAGGTAAAAGGGTAGATCAAAAGAATTATCGAGGTATGATAGGATCATTACTTTACTTAACTGCCAGTAGACCAGACATTTTGTTCAGTGTATGCATGTGTGCTAGATATCAGGCAGACCCTAGAGAGTCTCACTTAATCTCTGTAAAAAGAATATTTAGATATTTAGCTAGAACTCATGATTTAGGTCTCTGGTATCCTAGATCTTGTGAGATAAATCTAATAGGATATTCAGATGCTGATTATGCTGGTTGCAAAGTAGATAGAAAGAGCACCAGTGGATGTTGTCAGTTTCTTGCAGGATGCTTAATATCATGGACATCCAAGAAACAAAATTCAGTAGCTCTATCAACAGCTGAGGCGGAATATGTTGCTGCTGGAAGTTGCTGTACACAACTTCTTTGGATAAAGCAACAACTTGAAGATTTCGGCATTCACATCAAATCAATTCCTCTATTGTGTGATAATACTAGTGCCATCAACCTCACCAAAAATCCAGTTCAACACTCAAGGACGAAACACATTGAGGTAAGATATCATTTTATTCGAGACCATGTAGCTAGTGGTAATTTAGAAATTTCGTTTATAGATACAAATGGTCAATTGGCAGATATCTTCACAAAAGCCCTACCTGAAGAGAGATTTACATCTCTTAGAAGGGAACTAGGGATGTGCAATTTGTGAAAGAATTTCTGTGATTTTATTGACATATAAATTTTTCAGATTAAATGAAAAGTTCTCTCTCCGTTAAAGTTAAACAAAACTCTGGTTATCTATATGCTTTGACCGCTTCTGTGTAGAAAGTTGTTTGACTTGTCAAACCTTTTTGTCGCTTTCTACCTTTGCCGCCTTTTGGCGCTCCCGTCATTAAAGTAATATTAATTTATCCAAACCGTTTTGAGATCGATTCGCCTTCCACCTTTACCCTTTTTATTCTCTATCTGTTCACCAAAAGCTGATGCCCTAACGATTTTGGGATCGTCTCTCTGCAACTTTCGAAGCCTTCTTCTCTTCCCGCGAAGAACTCCTTCGAAAACTTCCGTCCCTTCCATCATCCTCCCTTCCAAAATCCTTTCTTCTCTGCACCTATGGCCGCTCCGTTGATCTCCGGAAGTGTTGGGGGCTACAGTGCTGAGTTTTATCCCCAAAGGAGCAAGAAAGATTTACTTTTGTGAAGACAAAGATTTGCGGAAATAAGGCGGTGGATGTTCAGAATCTTGAGAAGAGTGGCATGGCCAGGCTAGTTGATACTATAAGAAGATCGCAGTGGATGGATGTGGTCACATTCAGTGAGGTAAGCTATCCGGATTTGGTAAAAGCCTTCTACGTCTGTCTGAAGTCAGAAGCAGATGGATCCCTTGTTTCCTCTGTCAAGGGTATCCAAATCAGAATAACCCGTGAGCTGTTGCATGATCTGTTTGGAGTGAAGACCTCAGGATTTAGTGGCATTCACTCTGTGAATGATGAAGTCAAAGGTCTCGGGATCATCGGTCCAGGATTTAAGTTGAAGGATGGGAAGCTGGATATTAATCAGATGTCCGCGTTCAACCGGTTGCTGCACTTTATAGTCTGCCAAATCTTAGTTCCCCGTAGTGCTACCTTTTCCGCATGCACTAGGGCAGATTCAGACATAATGTTCTGGGCAATCCAGAACAAAGAGATAAACCTGGCCGCCGTGATGATTGAGCGAATGTTGTTTGCACATGCTCAATTATGGGAAACAAAGAGCAAGCTGAATGTTTCCCTTCCATATGCCCATCTTCTGACCAAGATCTTCAAGCACTTTGGAGTAGATCTGTCAGGGGCGGTAGCTGAAAAGATGGGCCAGTCTATAAGGTCCAGAAACCTGAAGAAAAGTGGCTTTTCAGTGCAAGAAGGAGTTTGGACGAAATCCTCTGTGGCTGAAGGAGAAGCAGTTATTGCAGATATTCCAGAGGCAGTAGAAGTAGAGCAAGAAGCACCAAGTCCTGCAGAGCAAGAACCAGTTGAGTCAGCTGTGGGATGCCAATCTGAAGTTCCATTGGAAGAGGGTGCAGCTGGTGTGGCAGATTCCTCGCCCACCACCTTAGTCACCTCTATTTTAAGAGAGGTATTGGACTCCATCCCCTCCATCTCTGTCCCTTCTCAGGCAGGTGGACCTGGTGAAGATGTAGTCTTGGAAGAAGCTCCTGCTCAGGGGGAGCAAGCAAGTTTTGAAGTCCCTGCTCCCATTCAGGGGGAGCATGCTGAGAGTGAAAGGCCAGAGAATGAAGGCCCAAGTGCAGCTATAAAGCAGAAAAGGGTTGTTCACAGGAGGTCCAGGAAGGGCCATAGGAAAATAAAGTTGAAGCATGTTATGGCCTTGCTAAAAGCCCAAGGAGAGATCCTGACATCAGTTCAGAATGGTATACAAGGAATTGTCTCAAGTCAAGTGTCAACCTCCTCAGACGTATCCTCAATAAGAAATGCAATGAGGTACTTCAATAAGGAAATGTCTGATATGAAGAATTTGCTGGCCAATATTTCAAAGTCTAGTGGTGTCCCTCCTACACCTACTCTGAGCCATCCAGCTGAAGTTCCTAGGCCACCAGGGCCTCAAGCTGAAGTTCCTAGGCCACCAGGGCCTCAAGCTGAAGTTCCTAGGCCACCAGGGCCTCAAGCAGAAGTCTCAGGGCCAACAGGGCCGCCAGCTCAAGGGTCAGGGCCATCAGGGCCATCAGTTGTAGGGTCACCCGGACCAGTGGCAGCCTCAGGGTCTTCAGGACCATCTCCTGCAGTCAGAGAAAGTAAGATCAAAGGAAAAGAGCCTGTGTCTATCTCCAAGGCCCCTGATACTTCTTCTCTTGCCACTCCACCCCTCTCCACACCTTCATCTCCTCCTACTGCACCTCCTGCTCCACCAACCATAAAACATCCCATGCCTCGCACCAAACCTTCCTCATCCTCTACCTCCTCTCAACCCTCCTTCTCACCTTCTCCAGCTCTCATCTCAGCTTCATCCTCATTAACTCCTCAACCTTCTCCTATTCAAACTCAATCATCTCATCCTCAATCAACATCTTCCTTTAATCCTAAACACCTTTTCTATCCTCCTACTCCTCCTAATTCTGTTACCTTTCCTCCTGTAAAACCTCTGCCTCTTGGTGTTTTTGACACCAATGTTCCCGACCCTTTTGAAAGGAACACTCTCCTCACCATTCTTTCCACAGCCTCTCACATTCACAGGACTGACCCTCCTAGTCCTGTCCTGAAAAAGAGAAAAACCTCTTCCTCTCTAAGCACTCCCTCTGCCTCTCTCTATCCTCCTTTATGGTACTCTCTTACCCTTGATCCTAAGAGAAGACCTATCTACAGAGAATACCTCCAGAAATGCATTCTTTCTACCATTTATGGTATTCCTTTTCTCAACCTCTCCGAACACCTAGCCATTGTTCTTCCTTTTACTCAGCTATCTCAACCTTTCAAATCCAAAATCTTTGAGGGCACTGAGTTCAAGACTGAAGATCAGTGGGCAGCCATCAAAGGGAACAAGGCTCAGTACTCAAAATACCTGTCAGCAAGGGCCGAATCCCTCTCTCACAGAGATCACCCACTCACCTTCTCTGAGTGGTTCATCTTCCAGCACAAGAACTCCTGGGGATCCTTCATTTTGAAGGAAATTCGCATTGCCAGAGCTTATCAGTTGTACAGTGACTTCTGTTATTTGAACAAAATTCCAGAAGTTCAATTTTCCCAGTTCAACTCACAGATTACTGTGCGGCACTCAGAGACCCCTCTCAACCTCCCTTTTACAGTAGATTTTGTCTCCTTCAAGGCTGAGTTTCCAGTTCTTCTGCCGAAGCTGCACTCGTTAGTGCTTAATTCAGATGCTGGATCTCATGCTCTCGACATGTTTGCAAGGCAGTTGGGCCGGATGTCAGCAAAGCAGGGCCGATCTCCCTCCTTCTTGCGGTTCATCTTCAGAGAATATCACTCTGGCCGCATCTCTTCCCTGACCTTAGCTCCACTCATTTCTGAGTGTGAACGACTCATCTCCTCAGAATGGGAGCTTCTATATCGGGCCTCTCATCAGCAACTGGAAGCTATCAATCAAGATCTGGTTAGTCAGAGGAAGCCGACTCTCTCTGCAGAAGCCTTTATGGATCTCAATTCCATCGCACCCTTACCAGAGCTCTATGCTGTCTGGGCAGCTAGATATTCTGCCTTCTATGACTTGAAGCAGGATCTGTTAAATCACCAACTTCACTATCCAGTTTCCTTGGACAGATTTCTCCATAGGGCCAGTTTTGGCAAGAGTACATACTTCAGATTTATTTTGGACAAAGCTCAGTATGGAGAGTTCATAGAGCAGCAAAGGCAACTCTACATTCAGAGGAACATCCCTTCCATGGGACCTTCCTTCTCAGTTACCTTTGGAGTGTTTCTGCAAACCTTTGAGGATCTTGAGATAAAGGCATGGGCTGTTATCTCACAGCATGCCTCCTTGTTATCTCCTATGTATTATCTCTCTCCTTCTTAATACAAATCTTTCTCTCTTCTTTGTCTCTAAGCTTATCTTTTTGCCTAATGACAAAATGGGGGAGACAACTAACATAAATCTGAAACACATATTTTATTCTTTGTCTGATGTTTAGTATATTTTGTCATCATCAAAAAGGGGGAGATTGATGAACAAACTGTCCCCATAATAAATATTTCCATTTATTTATATATTAATTTTGATGATTAACAAAATAACATTAATGGATTTCTTGAGCCTTGAGAACAGGAAGCAAAAGAAAAATGAAAGATCAAGACAATCTGGTAAGTCCCATCATTTCTATCCAAGTCCCTGTAACGACTTCTTTTGATAATCAGAACGACTTCCTCTTTGACCGGAACACTCGAATCGTTACCGTAACGATTTCTTCAGACCTCAGAACGACTTCTTTAGAACTCGCAACGACTCTCTAGCCGTAACGACTTCTTTAGAATTCGTAACGACTTCTTTAGAACTCGCAACGACTCTCTAGCCGTAACGACTTCTTCAGAGTTCGTAACGACTTCTTTAGAACTCGCAACGACTCTCTAGCCGTAACGACTTCTTTATTAGTCATAACGATTTCAGTAACGACTTCTTTATTAGTCATAACGATTTCGGTAACGACTTCTTTATTAGTCATAACGATTTCGGTAACGACTTCTTTATTAGTCATAACGATTTCGGTAACGACTTCCTTATTAGTCATAACGATTTCGCGCAACGACTTCTTTATTAGTCATAACGATTTCGGTAACGACTTCTTTATTAGTCATAACGATTTCGGTAACGACTTCCTTATTAGTCATAACGATTTCGCGTAACGACTTCTTTATCAGTCATAACGATTTCGCGCAACGACTTCTTTATTAGTCATAACAATTTCAGTAACGACTTCTTTATTAGTCATAACGATTTCGCGCAACGACTTCTTTATTAGTCATAACAATTTCAGTAACGACTTCTTTATTAGTCATAACGATTTCGCGTAACGACTTCTTTATCAGTCATAACGATTTCGCGCAACGATTTCTTTATTAGTCATAACGACTTCGCGCATCGACTTCATAAGTTATCACAACGATTTCTTTACAGCTCATAACGACTTGCTATAACTCATAACGATTTCATAAGTTATGAAGTCAGTAAGATTCTCTTTATCGAATTTCTTGATGCATCCTTTTATAACGTTGAAAAGTCAAAGTCATATCTTGTCTGTTGACTGCTATGCATTAAATGCTCTCCGATCGTATCTCCCATGCATGCAGACAATATCTTCCATTTCCATGCTACTCTGTCTACGTACCTTTTCTTGGACAGAAAGGAGCTTTGCTATATACTGCAATATCTGTTCCATCTCAACTAACAATAGACAGCAGTCCTAGCTGTCTTCTATTTATGAATGATGTGCTTACAGATATCTGACAAGACTCATCTGGACAACGTTGGACACAAGATACAAAGTTCTATGACATCTCTTTGGCGTGTACACCAGGATAAAAGACTGACGATCAGAAGCTTCCTCAGTAACCAGTCTAACGTACACAAGGATAAGAGACAACGGGCACTTCAACGTTCGAATTTGAATCAGCAGCTTAAATAGAAGACTCAAGACGAAAAGAGAAACAGAGATAGAGCAACATCGCTTGATTTTAGAAGAAGAAAGGAATCCATCTCTCTCAATCTTTAGAACTTTGAAGAAGAGCGAAGCCTCCACTCAAAAACCTTGTTCTAAGCTCTTAGCTCTCTGTGCTCAAAGAAATCTTCTCATTTGTAAGAGCCTGTGTGGTCCTTGGAGAGAAAAACCTTGTTAAATCTCTTTCTCTCTCGGGGCTTAGATGCTTCAGGTTGTAGTTGGTCAAGCTAGAATCTGAAGCCTGTTTTCACTCTCTTTTTCTGATTAGTTTGTGTTCCCTTCTGGACGAAGGAAGACCTGGTGGTATCCAGGGTGGTTGTTGTTCCCTTCTGACGAAGGAAGACCTGGTGGTATCCAGGGTGGCTGTAGTTCCCTTCAGGCTGAAGGAAGACCAGTTGAGGCTGGGTGTAAGGATCCTTAAGGGGGATTGTACCCTTGATAGTAAAATCCTGAGGTATTGCTCAGGGACTGGACGTAGGTCTCCTGTGGAGAGGAGTTCCGAACCAGGATAAAATCCTTGTGTCTTGTGGATGTGTTTTGTGTGATTGTTATATTGTTTGTTCTAACTCTAACCTTGTTATTAAGTTGTGCAATCTTTTTAGTAGACAGGTTTTAGATCAAAGATCGAAGTTTTAATAACCCATTCACCCCCCCCTCTGGGCTAGCTAGCTGGGCAACATTTCTCTCTCCTCTCTCAAAGTTTGAGCATATGGACGTCCAGCCTCTCCCCCTTGTTCAGAGGGACCAAGGGGGAGTTATATAGACAATGAGCTCGGGGGTTGAGAGCATTGGATGCTCAAGTGTGAAGAAACACACTTGCACATGTGGCACTCCATGTGTTTAAGCTCCAACCAATAGGGAGAGGCCAAATGGGATTTTTACTGGGTCAAGGGACTGCCAAGGTGGCCCATATACCCGTTGGGAACGGCCCCATGCGTTGCATGGGCGAGACAATGGCGCAAGTGGGCTATATTCCCGGGTTAGTTGCGCAGACCAGGTAAACGGCCTTGACGTCAAGCGATCTTGCCGCCAACCCCATGCAGACGTCCAAGGATGTGGCCGTCAATATGGGTCGGCGTCCAAGGGGAATGCCGTCAACCAGTAATAGGCGGCAGTCGATGCTGCCGTCTACATGGAATCCGAGGCCAGTCAACGAACTGTCAAACGAAGCTTAATGGGCCAAATTGCCTTGCTGGAAATGGGCCAAATCTCGCGTCTACAGTTAGCTCTCCCGGCTGTGGTCGTGACATAGTGACCCGTCGTGTTCTGAAGGTGACATAGGTGACCGTCGTGTTCTGGTTGGGAATGCACCGGCCGCCCCTATCACGACAGGACCCTGACAGCAGACTGTCTCCTTGTCGTCTTACTGTCGGGACAGTTGCACCACGTGTCGAAGTGCATGCATGAACGCGACATGGTTCGCAGTCACGATCTTGCTGTCAGTTTTGCATGCACGTCGATTAGGTGATTGACTGGCTGACTGTTCCAGATCGCGACACAGGTGGATGTCGCGTTAGCGTTGGGAACGCGATGCCCAGGTCTGTCACGTTCTTACTATCTGTGTTTAAGTTGCTCTGGCCGAGAGCAGAAACCCCTTTGGCCTTTCTTTTGGTGGTTCTTCCTTCCGGCGATTTCCGAAGGTTGGTGGCTCCGTGGGGTGTTTGGGAAGGCCTTGTGGGGTGTGTTTGCTTTGTGTAGGTAAGTACATGGATCTATTGCATGGTTGTGTGTGTGTTTGTTCTTCTTTCTCATCTTCCCCTTCTTCTTCTTGCATGGTGGTTCTTCTTCTCTTGGTGCATGAAGGAGGAGGTCGAGCTCGATTCGTGGGCGGCACTTGGAGCGTTGGAGCTCGGAGGTGGAGGGGTGCTAGCCTACGAGATGGCCCAGCTAGGGTGGTTCTTCAAATTGAGGTAGGGACCCCAAACCCTCCACTTAGTTCTTCATGCTAGGGCCAAACCCCTCCCTTCTAAGCCTAGAATCATGCTAGGTGTTTCTTGGTTACTTATGATCCATGTATGAGGTTTGCATAATGTGGTTTGCATGTTTTCATGCTTAGAATGGGGTGTTCATGAAGAGTGCTTCATGTGGTGTATGTGAGGTTATGTGAGAGTAGTTGGCTTTGCCTTGCATGCATGTGGGTTGTTTGGGGTGGTTTGGATGATATTGACTGTTTTCCATCGTCTCCATGATCCCCTCCCCTTATTGTCACCATTTTGGGTGCTTTGGGGTGGTGGCTGATGCTTTGTTTGGGCACTCGGCTGTGGTCGCGACGGGCTTCCCAGTCACGACCAGGTCGCGATGTATCGGTGCGTTGCGTTCTCTTGAACGCGCCCCGGACCCGACCGTGTCTTGCTAACACGACGGGTACGTGGCCGGCGTTCAGGTGTTCGGGGTCTTGGTAGATCGCGACCGCCGTCTCCGTCGCGAATAGATCGCGATGGGGTACGTGTCGCGTTCTGAAGACTCATGCTTGTTGCGGCCCTCTTAGCCGGTGCGGTGTTGTCGCGACGCGCTTACGGGTCACCTTCCGATTTCCTTGTCGCGACAGGCAGAACCGTCGTGTTCTGATCGCGACGGGTCGATACATCACCTCTCTGATTGAGAGCTGACTGTCGACCTGTTGTGTTTCCATTTCCGCTGTGACTCTGGTTTCTTGGTACCTGTGCTGTTCCTAGTGCAGTGCTACTCTAGTCTCTTAGCCCGGTGCTTGGCACTTGAGGGCTTGTCCACGAGACAGGTTGTTACCATTACTTGAGACCCCCAGCCCCCGCGCGTCTGTTAGAGGGAGTTCTCGGGGCGGCGGGTGTGCTCAAGTCACGGACTTGGAGCAGAAGGGGAAAACGGTGGGGACAGCGGCGTGGAGTCATTTGTAGAGCTCTCTTAGATGGTCTGGTTCTCCGAGGTAGTGTGGTGATCTTACGGTGCGGACCAACTAGTCCTTTCTCACTGCCTCACTCTACGTGGTTCCGAAACCATTTAGAGGGGTCAGGCGTGGGACCGTAGTCCGGCCAGACTACGGCAGTTATGGTTGTTCTTAGTCCGCATCTCACTCCGACGGGAGGTGCTAGACATGGATTGTTGGTCGAGGGTAAGGCGCATGGCGCACCTGACCGGCTGACTAGTGTAGCATACTATAGCTGGTGTGCTTGTCTAGACAGTGTCTGCTGTCCGTGTTTACAGCTGGGTTCTTGTGGTGCCTTGGTTTACACGGGTTTTCCTGTCCCACTGTGTAGCCTAGACCGACGACCGGGTAATTTCTTTCACGCTTCCGCACTTGACTCTGTTTAGTAGAATAGACTTTATTGCTTTATTTATTTATTGTACTTAGTTCTATTCTGCTATTAGAACTAGTGGGAGATTGGTAGTCCCTACTGGGCTTCTTCGTGAAGCTCACTCCATGTTTTGTAGGTGAGACTTCATAGCAGCTCCCTCCGCGGCGGACTGAGGAGATGGGCCCGCAGTAGTCGGCGTCTCTAGTGGCAGTGTTTCCCTCAGCAGTTGTACTTCACCCTCGGGGTATGCCCCTAAGGGACGTGTTCTTTCCCGTTTATTTCAGCACTTGTACTTTATTTACTTTGGGACTGTACTAGACTGTTACTTAGTGTTGGACACTTTTTATTCACTTGTGGTGCACTTTAGTACGTTGGTTGTTATTTATCTCTATTACATATCTTGTTAGACCGATCCGATAGCCCTTCCAAGTCTCCGGACCCGTGGGCGGCGGTCCTGATGTTCGGATTCTTGGTAGGAGCTGAGGGTCCGGGCGTCGGGGTCGTTACATGGATACTGGCGTCATGAACCAGTAGTCCATTCCCGTGTGGTGGCATCGTTCCTTTCCGACTCGTGCTTTGCCACCGGTGGTGGGTTGTGTGTAGCGACTCGTTGGTTGTGGTTTGACCCGTTGTAGTGTGCCTCGTAGGAGGCACAGTTGTATTGAGACTTTGTGGTGGTACCTCGTGGTGGTAGGTACCTGTACCTTTCATGGGTATCCATTTATCGTGGTACGTTGTGTACCAGTATTTTTAGGTGGTGTGGTGGAGCTGTGCTCTGTGGAGGTCGTGTGGTAAGACCTACCACTCGTTGTGTTCTACCCTTCCTCGGGTAAGCTTCCGATTATGTTTTGATGTAAGGTGTTGGTGTGAGGTGGATTGGCTAGCTGATGCCAGTCCTGTTATCCTTCGTGGGTAGGTTGCCTGTGAGGCTTGTAGCTTAGGCGACCAGTTGTTGTAATAGTTTGCCTGAGAGGCATGTGGCCTAGGCGTTTCAGTTGTAGAGCGGACTAGCAGTGTTGTGCTAGTTTTGTTGTCCCTTTATCCTCCGGGATTTATGCTAGCTAGTGAGATATATTGTTTGGCTATCAGTGTTGCCAGTGAGACCTTCTGGGGTTGAGGTCTTTTCAGTGTTGTGTGTTGTTTTGGGTGGTCCCTACTGAGCTAGTGACTTGTTGAGGCTCACTCCCCTACAGTTCTTTTCAGGGCTTACTGTTGGAATGGCTTGCAAAGGCATTGTGGCAAACTTGGTCCACCAGTAGTAGTGTTAGTTGTGTTGTGTGAGATTGTGCTCCCTCGGGGTATGCCCCAGATAGTTGTACTTTTTAATTGGACATGTAATAATGTATTAGGACAATTGTAAATTAATTATATGCATATATGAGCACATGTACTTTCTTGTGTCTTATACTGTTGTGGTTGTCTTTTATATTCTTACTGGACACGTGTGTGAGCTATCCCTTACGAGACTTCGGTCCGTTCGTGGGAGGCGGATCTGGATATGGAGCCTTATTGGGCATAAATATCCAGGGCCGTCATAGTTGGTATCAGAGCATGGTCCAGTTAGAACATGGAAAGACATTGAGGTTACAATGTCCCAAGACATGGTTTAATGTCCACTGCTGGTAGTAAGTCTGTAGTTTTACGTGATTTAAAGTGGTTTCCACGTGAGTTTTGTTATATGAATTGTGTGTTTGTTTTTATAAGTGTGGCAGTTAGTGGTAGTGGCTGAGAGAAGATATGGTTAGAAGAAACCCAATTTGTGGAATGGGTATGATTGTTTGCACACTTGGCAGTTGTTAGCAATGGCAGAGAAATGGTGAGGTTAGTGGTATAAGTTGAGTGGTTACATTAGTGTGCCAGTTGCAGTTTAAGTGTGGTTGTTTAAAGGTTTTCAGTTATGCAAACTGAAAAGAGATTAGTGAATTTGACTATGATAATTAGGAAAGGTAGAGTAGTGTTCTGAGAAGGATATGTCTGATACATGTTAGCAAGGTATAGAGTTCACAAGGTATAGAGTTGACAGAGACAGGTATAAAGTGATAGTGTGATGGAACAGTTGTAGGAGCAGTGTTAGTAATGAGGAATAGTATGTGTTAAGAGTTGCGGTTGAGGACCTTGGTAGAGGTATTGTGGTGTTTAAGATTTGTGTTAGTAAGTATTAACGAAACAGCCTGGGTGATAATGTGATTAGTGTTATAGGAAGTTTGGAATAATTGAGAGAGGCAGATTAGTTTCAGATGAGGTACTGGTAAATAGAGGAGCAAGGATTTGTGGCAGTTATATAAGGATAAATGTATTTGGTGATTAAAGATGAGTACCGTAAAGAGTACAGTAAAGAGCTTGGAAATAGTGCTGTTGTGATTTTTGTAAATAATGATGATAATGGGAATTTGAAATAAGAAATTCTTGTAAAAAGATATTGAGGTGATCATTTAAGTAAAGAGAGAGTAAAAGAAGATCAGTGTACAGTTAGATTTTTCTGAAATTTCATAAGAAAGATGCAGTTTGTAGGATTGCACAGAATGGTTTGTTAAAGAATACAGTGATAAAGATTGAGGTTAAGATTAAGAATGTTTTGAATAAGGTAGAGTTATGTGGGACAGAATAGAAAGAAATGGATTAGATGAGAAGCAGTTGAGAAGTATCAGGTAAGTGGAATAGCAAGGCAGATGATGAGAGGAATTAAAGTGAAGGTTTGAATGAAAAGGATCACGGTAAGTATGATGTAGCAGCAATGGTTTCAGCATTTGAGAATAGAGCAGCAAAATGGAATAAAGAAATCAGACAGAGTAGATTATAGTATTTAAAAAGATCAGTTTCAGGTCATGATCTTGACAGTTGTCAGTAAAGGATGTTTATATGATTGCGAGAATTGTAGTGTGAATGGTAAAGTGTGATAAGCTAGACAATAAAATAATTAAGAGAAATGTTTTGTAGAAATGATATTATGGTTGATGCAGTTGGCAGGTTATGGATCAGAGAAAGAAAGAGTGCAACATATTATGAAACGAATATAATTAAAAGGTTTGGGAAATGTTCAGCAAGAGTTTGCATGGAAGCACGCAGAAAGTGGTTCAGATTGAGCATAGGTATTTTCTTGAAAAAGTACTTTAGAGTTTGATGTAAGAATAAAAGGCAGAACAATTAAGGAATAGTGTGCAGATCAGAGTACGACAAAGTAGAATAGAAATAAATGGAAATTTGAAATTGTTAAGTACAAAAGAAAAAGATGTGATCAGTTAAGTAGTGAACAGCTTAAGAATAAATGGCACCTGATTGAGAGGGAGTTTAATAAAGTTGAAGATAAAGTATGTGCGGAATTAGTTGAGCAGTTTAATTTTTTCGATAAGAGGATGCAGTATCACATCAATAAGAGTCGATATTTTGAAAAGTTATGTAATAGATTGATTAAACCAGTCAGAGAATGTTATTTAAGTAAGAAAGAAATGTAAAGAGCAAGGTATGTCAGTAGTGGTATGACAGGATTCAGAAATAAAGCATGTGGCACAATTAGAATTGAAGCATTAGAGAAAGTAGTTCAGAAATTTTGATATTTTCTTCTAGCATTGATTGACTGAGTAAAGTGATTTAAGAAGCGAGAAAAATTAGTATTGAATCCAGCTAGAGTCAGAGTAATAATGAAAGTGCGAAGCAATTGTGAATAATATCGGGAGCAGAATTTATGGAATATTTTGTCAGGTATTCAGTGTGATCAGAGTAGCGCATCGAAAGCATGGAAGGTTTAATATTCACAGGTTATCCGAGATTGAATGTTTAAAAAAAATTTGAGAATTTTGCATAGTTGGGTAAAGAAACAGTAGTTTTTGACCAGAAAGGAATAAAGATAGTATAGACAGAATGGTATAGAGAAGCAGAGAATTCAGTTAAGACAGTGTGATTCTTAATGAGAAGCTAACAAGTAAGAATGTGAATAAAGTTGAGGTAGAATAACAGTTGGCAGTCAAAGGCAAATAATGAAAAGGCACCGAAAAATCTGAAAAAAAAAATTTAAGGATGATTTTACATGGCAAAGCATTTAAAGGTGGTAGTCTGTAATACAAAAATTCAAGAAAGAAAAGCGGCCTAGAAAGAAATGTTGCAAACACAGTCGGGAAAATGTGGAAGTAGGTTGAGTCCAAGGAGATAAAGCGCCAACAGCAAGGTAGAATTGCTTACAACTGAAAGGTAAAGGAAGAGTAGAATGTAGTAATCGGACAGTGCAACTGTGAAAGGAATTAAAGAAAAGAGAAAGCAGAACAAACGTGGAAATAAACAGATAAATCAGTCAGCACGGATGGTTTGAAAAGCAAGTACAGAGAAAGTGTATCCTACTTGTTCTGTATATGGTTTATTTTCTTTTTAGGTGATAATCCGGTTCACTATATTTTGTTTTGAATGTCGAGGACGACATTTCTTTTTAGGTGATAATAATGTAACGTCGCGCATTTTTCGGATCTTCGTGGATCCTTGCTTAGTGGATTTGGTGGCCAGTGTCTGGCCCATTAGTCTGTGTTTCAGGTGTTCTCGCCGGTTGTGAGGCTCTTTGGGCCAGCAGATTGGGCCCAAAGCGCTCACAGGTTTTCTGCCTATGAACGTGACAAGGGTGTGCTTCGCGTTCTGAATGCAACGACCCTGGTGGTCGCATTCCCGTT
The DNA here is from genome assembly GCA_014218235.1 of Colocasia esculenta. Lineage (NCBI taxonomy): Eukaryota > Viridiplantae > Streptophyta > Magnoliopsida > Alismatales > Araceae > Colocasia > Colocasia esculenta. The sequence goes on along the minus strand of CM024760.1, from coordinate 19,557,486 downwards.
GCCACCGAGATGCGGTCCTCGTCTGCATGCGCGTCGCGTGTCACGCACTGGGCGGCATGCTGACGTCAACCTTGAGAAGGCGACGTCATACTCCGTCGCGTTTCGGTCGCGACAGAGGTGTATGTTGCATTCTTAAACGCACACAGTTCATAACCCAGGTCGGCCAGACAGAGTTGAGCACACTCTGTTTGGCCAGGGGGAGGAGCTGCTGCGGGGATTTTGGCCGATTCGGCATTTTGGAATGGTTTTCGGCGCGCTCTCGCCGCGAGGACGTCGCATGGAGCGGGGGAGACGCCGTGTCGTGGTTGGTTTGCGTGTTCTTCATGAAGGTAGGGGGAATCCACCTCGTTTGATGCATGGATTGTGTGTGTGATGTGTTTAACGCGTTATTTGCTTTATAAACCATAGATACCATGCTAGGGTATTCACTAAAGCATGAAAAATGGAAATTAAGCATGGTTTGTATGGCTTGTGGGGGTGATCCGGGGAGAGCATCCCGGATTAGGGTTCCTGCCTGTGAAGGCGACGGAGCCCCCTATCGTGTTATGAACATGACAGGCCGACCCATCGCATTCAGGTTCTTGAATGCGACATATCGGGGTGTCGCGTTCCAAAGGCGACACTACCCCACATCGCGACCTCAGTCGAGAAGTCCTGTGGTGCATGTTTTGAATAGTATGATTATCTGATTATTGGTATCTAATGTGCATGGTCAGTGCGAGTGGTGCGTTGGCACCTGTAACGCTCTATGAGCATGCTGTCTATGTGGTTGACGTGTCGTTTATATGGTGGACATACAGTTTACATGGTTTGGGTGTGTGTATAAGGTTAGTTTGTGATGGCTGGGCAGTGAGGTTCCAGTGTGAACCTAGCCTCGGCCCTTTAGTGTCTTCTGCATGGTTATTAAGTGGTTAGTATATTGTATTAATATGGCAATGGAGGTCACGGGGTGACCAATAATAGGCAAGATTATTGTATGTTATTGTGATTTAAATATATGTTGGTGTCAGTTAGCTTGGAGGTCACATCATGACCAATGACGTGCCAAGATATTATTGTATAATGTAAATTGTGTATGTGTTTGTGTAGGAAAGCTTGTGGGTCACAGAGTGACCAGGACAAGCTATTCTTCACTTGCGTACCGTGGTTTGTAATAAAGATAATATGTGTAAGTATTGTGGTTTGTGCATTGCCGAGTGTGGTGGTCCGGCGCCTATTCTGGAATACCTCTCCAGTCGGGTACCCCAGGTTTTGTGTGAGCCAGGCACATTAGTGCTCGGCGTTTGTCCCGGTACTGTGTGTACCGTCGAGGTCTTTGTCATCTATCCTGGACACCCTCACTCGTGTGTTTGAGTTATACGTCCGGCTGAGGGAAAGATGACAGAGGGCAGCGACTTGTGAGAGTTTGTGTTTAGTCGCTTGTTGCGCGCTCGTGGTTAGGGGTACGGACACCAGTAGTCGACACTGGTCCCCAACTAGTCCTGTTTTTCAGTGCCTCACTTTAGGGAGCTTAGGCCAGAGTCCCTAAAGGTGCTAGGCATGGGCCTGCAGCAGTGTGGTCTGCAGGTGTGGTGTTGGTTGGTCTCCACTGTTCTTTGGCTTGTGCTTGTGGAGCGGCAGTTGGACCTTTCGTCCGTGACTACGAGACTAAGAGGTAGTTCTTGTGTTGTGTTGTCCGAGTTGGATACTAGCGTCATGAACCTGTAGTCCGTTCCCGTGTGGTGGCGTCGTTCCTTTTCGACTCGTGCTTTGCCACCGGTGGTGGTTTATGTGTAGCGACTCGTTGGTTGTGGTTTGACCCGTTGTAGTGTGCCTGGAAGGAGGCACAGTTGTACTGAGACTTTGTGGTGGTACCTCGTGGTGGTAGGTACCTGTACCCTTCATGGGTATCCATTTCTCGTGGTACGTTGTGTACCAATCTTTTCAGGTGGTGTGGTGGAGCTGTGCTCTATGGAGCTTATGTGGTAAGACCTACCACTCATTGTGTTCTACCCTTCCTCGGGTAAGCTTCCGATTATGTTTCGATGTAAGGTGTTGGTGTGAGGTGGATTGGCTAGCTGATGCCAATCCTGTTACCCTTCGTGGGTAGGTTGCCTGTGAGGCTTGTAGCTTAGGCGACCAGTTGTTGTAATAGTTTGCCTGAGAGGCATGTGGCCTAGGCATTTCAGTTGTAGAGCGGACTAGCAGTACTGTGCTAGTCCTGTTGTCTCTTTATCCTCCGGAATTTATGCTAGCTAGTGAGATATATTGTTTGGCTATCGGTGTTGCCAGTGAGACCTTCTGGAGTTGAGGTCTTTTCAGTGTTGTGTGTTGTTTAGGTGGTCCCTACTGAGCCAGTGACTTGTTGAGGCTCACTCCCCTACAGTTCTTTTCAGGGCTTACCGTTGGAATGGCTTGCAAAGGCATTGTGGCAGACTTGGTCCACCAGCAGTAGTGTTGGTTGTGTTGTGTGAGCTTGTGCTCCCTCGAGGTATGCCCCATGTAGTTGTACTTTTTAATTAGACATGTAATAATGTAATGAGACAGTTGTAAATTAATTATATGTAGATATGAGCACATGTACTTTCTTGTGTCTTATACTGTTGTGGTTGTCTTTTATATTCTTACTGGACACGTGTGTGAGCTATCCCTTGCGAGACTTCGGTCCGTTCGCGGGAGGCAGATCTGGATATGGAACCTTATTGGGCATAAATATCCAGGGCCGTTACAGTCTTGCTCTTACACGGAGGTTAGACGTAGGAGCCAGGCTGGTGAGCAGAGGGAGTGGCCGGTGTATCCTCCTCTTAGTTGCCAGTGGCAGTGGCTTGGTTTTTGTTGCTGTGACGATGTTTCCTCACGGTGTTTCCAAGTGCGACTCATTGCCCTAGTCTGCACGGTGGTTGTAGCCTGGCCGTGTCTAGCTTCCGTGGGTGTTGTTGGTCTGGCCTTGTTGGCCCATGCTTCTGGTGGTTTCCGCATTGCGTGTTCTCTTGGTGTGCCTTGTGCGGGCCTCGACCGTTGTTCCGTAGTTCCATTCCTTGGTGCAAGTGTGTGGTGGCACCGACGTGGGTGGTTTCTTGACCTCATGGCGTGTCCAGGGTCTGGGGTGGTTCTGCTAGTGGGCCCTCGACCTTGTGGAGGTCTGAGGTGGCCATGCTTGTAGTGAGACGTCGTTCTCGTCTAGTTGTTCCATGGTCTCGGCGGATGTGCTGAGGGTTGCTTCCGCTTGGTGCCCGACTCTGTTGGTTTCTGCGGGAGTCATGTGTGTGTCACGACCTTGGTTGGTGGTCATGGCGTTGCATTATTCTGCTCCGCTACTTAGTAGTATCCTACTGTAGGTGTTCCTCGCTTTAAAACTTTCTAGTGTAGTTTCCTGTTTTTAGAGTTCCTGCTGCTCTGGCCGGTGAGGGAATGGTAATCCCTACTGGGCCTTGTTCGCGAGGCTCACCCCCCTACTCTCTTCAGTTAGGGGCCCATCGTCGCAGGAGCTCGGTGTCAGATGGTTTGCAGAGACGGCTATGGCGACATGTGTTGTCAGCAGCAGTGAGAGCAAGTGTTGTGACTTGTGAGTTCTTGTACCTGAGTGAGTTGAGAGTTGTGCTTTGCAAGTTCTCGGGGTATGCCCCTTAAGGACTACACATTTCTTCTTGTACATGTGCTTTTACTTGGGACACGTTGTACAATCGTATATCTTGTTATATGTATTTAAATTCAGTACATATCTCACTAGAGTATTCTTCTAACCCTTATGGGTCTTCGGATCCGTGGGTGACGGCGCGAACTTCGGGATCCCTGGCGGGGGTCTGGGAGGTCGGGTCGTTACATATATAGTGTTAAATATACAATCATTTGAACTATGATCTAAACATATAAAGTACGATCTAATTTAGTATATAAACTATGATTTAAACATGTAACATATCATCTAAAAGAACATCTAAAATATGAACTAAATATAAAAAGGATGATGTAAGTAAACATTTAAAATGATCTAATCTATTATCTAAGTATGTAATGGGTAGTTTTTGTGTGAAGGAGAGAGAGATCATGGAGGGGAGAGAAAGAAAAAGAGTTGGATTTCCAAGATGATTAAAAAGTTTAGTGCACTTGAGTTTTATACTTTGCACTTGTATTTCTTATTTTTCATTAGCCAATAGAAAAAAGACACGATACACCCATCTAATAAGAAATAAAAAATGTAAGTGCAAAGTGCAAAACTTAAGTGTACTAAGTTTTTCTCTTCCACACACAGGGAGAAAGAGAGAGAGAGAGAGAGAGAGAGAGAGAGAGAGAGAGAGTAGACGAGTTTTTTTTATCTTTGCTTTTGGATAAAGAGAGATTTTTTTAATTGAGATAGAGAAACTTGGATAAGGAAGGATTTTTATGAGAGAGAGAGAGATAAAGAAACATTGGTTTTGTCTTGTGGGTTTATTTTTTTTTGGTCAAATTGTGTTTTAGTAATATATATATATATATATATATATATTAGGTAGAAGAAAAATTGGTATACGTCCATAAAATATATGATGAAAATAAAAGAAAAAGTATCATAAAATTGTTGTTATAGAAATAAAATATATAATCATTTCAAACGAGATACACAATTTGAGATGGGAAATAGTGTAGGAATGAACTATACATTATACTGTGTTACTGTGTAGTGTCATGCTATTTTCAATGTATACATTATATTGTATTTCCTATTCCACATAGTTTACTCTTATAATGTATGCTTCATTTCTACATCTCATACCCACAAAATGAAGTTGATTTTTTTCTTCTTCTTTATGTTTAGACACATCAGGTGGATTTGCAAGAGACTCTTTAAGAAGTATTATCTTCAGAATAAAGTGGGATTTTATAGTTTGAGAGACATTTCTTCTGGAAGAGAAATTTAAGGGAAAAAACTCTTTCAATTGACTGAACCAACATGTCTAGTTCTAGCTCTTCTTAGGAGAACTATTTGGCTATGTATACCGGTTGGATTTAATGAATGAAACTAGGATAATTTTCACTAATAATTTTCAAATATATTAAGGTGCCGTTTGGGGGCACTTTTTAAAAAATTAAAATCAGCTAAATCCAATTTTGCCGTGGGTGACGTCGGCAAGCGATTTTCCTCGTCGCCCGCACCTTTCGCGGCGCGGGCAATGAGGCATGTGATGGCGTGCCAAAAAATTGAAAAAATTTGGCTGCGCGCCCTCTTGGGTCTTTCCCTCTCCGTTCGCCTCAAAATTTTTCAAAACGGCTGTGCACCCCTCTTTCCCACAATCTCGCGTCTCTCTCTCTCTCTCTCTCTCTCTCTCTCTCTCTCTCTCTCTCTCTCTCTCTCTCTCTCTCTCTCTCTCTCTCTCTCTCGGCGATTCGGCGGTGCTTCAAAACCGAGGCGAGTGAGACATCATTTGAGAGTAGGGAAGGTCTTATCAAAGATTTTTAATTTTAAAAAATTTCAAACTCTCTCTCAAACGACACCTAAAATCTCAGGGCAGGTCTTATCAAAATTTTAATTTACAAAATTTTCAAACTCTCTCTCAAACGACACCTAAAATCTCCTTACTTTTTACAGCATTTCAAAATCTAATGAGGAGAGAGAGAGAGAGAGAGAGAGAGAGAGAGTTTTTTTTGAAAAGCTGAATTTTTTTAGCTTTTGAATAATTAGAATATATTTCAATCACTAGAGAAAAATATATTTTTTAAGAGAGGCAAAAAAAACTCATTAACATTTGAAATCATAAAGCAAGGCTGAAAATGCGAATTCAAAATTGAAAATGTGTACTTGCACAAAAGAAATGACCTAAGACTTAATTTCATCACGAATCTCCACCGGAGCCTTTGATCTCTTTCAACTAAAACTCATCTCATTAAGGTCCAAAATGCAACCATAGATGAGTGTTCTCGTCACCGTGAAGCTCCTCCTACGCTAATTATTACTTGCTACCTTCTTTGCATCCGTTCGTAAAAAACTATTTATTACAAGATCAAACCCTAATCTTTATCCATTGAAATAAGAGAAATGCTTAGTGCACTTTCATATTGCACTTAAGTGCAATATGACTAGACACTAAGGCATCGCTTGGTAACAATGTGGGTTGAGAGATTCCAATTATTTAATGATTGAAAAGCTACTTTTTCTCACTCTAATTCTCAAGTGAGAAACTGTGCTTTGAGATTATGACTTTGAGATTTTGAAAAAGGAGGAGAGAGATAGAGAGAAAATGTGAAATGATAACAGATGGGCTTTTGTGGACCAAAAGCAAGTCTTGGGGAGCTTTTGTCCCCAAAATTTGATTTTGAAAAAGGGGAAAGCCATCAACTCATTACCAAACGGTGCCTAAGTCTATGCGGCATCTCTTACATGAGGAGTGATAAAGTGACAACCCAATTGTTGGATGCCACATGAATTTAGTGCCTAGTCAATATGAAAGTGCACTATGCCGTTCTCTTGAAATAATGAGCACACTCACGTGTTCGGTTTTCCTTTCGCAGGAAATTTTCTACAAAATTTCAAACCCAGGTTGTAAGATAATTTTTTTTCTTCTGCTAAAAAATTAACAAAGATAGTCAGAAGGCATATGAAAATGGCGGCCGACAATGACAATCCCATCCCAGCCATGACGTTTTACAGAACTCTAAAGACATGTTTGGTATTAGGATAGATCAGAGATAGAGTGAGGATATCCTTATTTGAGGATATTTTTACTCTATTCTCGATCTATCTTAATACCAAACATATCCTAAAGGTTTACTGCACTCATTTCGATGATATCAGTTTTAAATGTACTTCAGAAAATTTATTGATCTATTTCTATGATTCACTGTACCACACTGTGCTATCTTCTTCTTTTTATTTTAAAACTTAATTTTTTTATTTTAGAATCCACCTTTTTATTTTGACACATAAATTTCTATTTTGACGTCCAATGGCACCCAATTCAACTCACTACACTAAAAGGAAAAAAAATTAGACACCAAAAAAAAAATAGACGTCAAAATAAAAAGTTAGGTTGATAAATAAAAAATTAAGCTCCAAAAAAAAAAAAAAGTGGCATCGAGCGGTACAATAAATCATATTAGGTGGACCAATAGACTTCCTAAAATATATTTAACACTGATATTACTGCACTGAGGTCAGTGCAATAATTTTTTCTCATAAATTAATCCCCATACCCGAATTGAATCCTCTTTCCTCTTTCATTTAAAATCTCTAGTCTCGTGGAAGAGAAAATTTTACTACACTTATTCAAATATAATAATTATATTTATATATGACATGACAACTCACGTGACGTCATATTAGATACTGATACGGTTACCCTCCACGCGGGCCAAGTCGCGGACATCGGCCTCGATCGACGCCGAGGTGGTCACGGGCACCTCCATTCCTCAGATCCGCCCTTGAAGCCCAGGAATAATTTCAATCTTGATATAGAGACCTTGGCCCACTATGGCTTGTGATGACGACGTGGTAGACAACCCGCTAGCATGGACCACCCGATACAACTACTTAGGGTGCTAGGCACCCAGACGTGGGTAGGCCCATACAGCGGCATGGGGGACCCAACAACGACGTGTTCGGTACGGCGACAGGGCACGATAGGCATGGAGGAGAAACATGTTGGACACGACCAGCATGGGCTGTCTAGTACAGTAGCGTGACGCTACGTACCCCAGCCCGAGGGAATCCACATTGGTCCAAGGCCCTCATTCGTTAGACCGGAGGGCAACCAGACCTCCATATATAGGGAAAACACTCAACCAGCAAAAAGGTACGCAATCTATTCACACTATACTCCTCTACATCTCTCGTCCACCCATTGACTTGAACGTCAGAGCGTCTCCCTACCGAGCTCCCACGATGGGCTTGTAGGTCTTGGCCTCAGCACACAACGCTCCTTGTCGGCCACCTGCAGGCTTCCTCTGTCACCTCGGCTCTGGCCGACACCCTTTAAGCATTCGTAACATCTGGCACTGTCTGTGGAAAGCGACTGCTGAAGCTTCCAAGACTTCAAATGGAAAGTTCGTCATCTGCCATCTAGCTGACGAGCATACCACGACCATTGTCCACGTCGACATCGCCAAGGAGGTTGTGACCAAAAACGTCATCGACCAGAACTCTGCAACCTCCTCGTGCCTCAACCGCGTGGAGCAGTCAGTCGAGTCCATGCAGCATATGATGACTTGGCTGATGGAGCAAAATCAACAACTCCACCAACTAGTGATTGCCTAGGCGACATCTGCGAGGACACTGGACGTGACTGTGGCAACATGACCATGTCTTCTGGCCCCTCCATCCGCACCGACTCCTCTCCCTGCACCATCATCCGACCATGATCTCAGCCTAGCTGCGGCAACAACGTGCTTTGTCCCTCCCCCTGTCGGCCTGGAGTAGGCGACGGTGGATCCAGTGGAGCTAAGGACCTCTGAGGTCGACCACTTCTCGACGGAGTCGACGCTGGCCACCGCACCTGTCACCGCTATAGGCCCAATGTGTCACTTGATCCCCCTTGATCCAGATGTTGCTTTCCTCCTCGCCGTTCACCGAGGAGATCGGGTCGGCCTTGATCCCCCCGAAGCTCCAGCTCCCTAAATTTTGGCGGAACAACGGGACGACCAACCCCTCCCACCATCTCGATAACTTCCAGAAGTAGATCGAGATGGTAAACATCTTCGACACCTTGAAGTGTCGCGGGTTCATGTCGACCCTAGATGACGCGGCACTACAGTGGTTCAAAACATTGTCAACGCAGTCGGTACGAGCTTTGCCAAGCTCACGCAGAGGTTCCTGGACCACTTCTATAGCACAGTGCAGCACTCCCCGTGCACCAATGACCTCTAGCTAATTTCCCAAGGAGAGTCTAAGCTATTCAGGGATTATGCCAAGAGGTTCCAAGTTGAAGTCATGAAAGTTATCGATCTTGACCTCTGCATAGCCGTCAATATCCTAACAAGGGTTTGTCGCATCATGCCCTTCGTGGCGTCAGTTGCAAAGAAGCCCCTGTTGACATTGGCCAACCTCCTCTCCCGCATGCAAAAGTACGTACTGCTCAAGTTTACTTTGGGGGCCACAGACAAGCTGTGCCAACCTACAGACCAGGGGGCATCTAGCGGTGTGCTTACCCCAAAGAAGCCGAAGCTGGAGGAAGAGGCACCCCCTGTGAGACACTTCACATCATTTTGACCAGTCTCGCTGCTCAACGTGTCACATTAGGAACAAGACCTACCATGATTTAGTATGCTCTCGTTCGAGATCCTATAGATGATTAAGAAGCTACATGGGTTCCGGAGGCCTGAGCCCATGAAGGGGCTCCCTTCGAAAAAGGGCTCCAGCAAGTATTGCGATTACCACAAAGGCTTTGGACACACGACCGATCAGTGCCAAAGTCTGAAGGTTGAGATCGACTTGCTGCAATGGGGCGTCATCGAGAAGGACGTCGTTGACGGAAAGCCTAAACCATCTGACTCCAACGATGAGAAAGCCACCCCTCCTGTGAATGGAGAGGTGTTGGTGATCACTAGTGGATCGACAGGAGGAGGCGATAGCAGGCGGAAGCGGAACGTGTACACATCGACAACCGGGTTCAGCCCCATGAAGCAACCATGGGGGAAGGTGTGACGCAACGCCTCGGCCAAGCCCGTTAAACCAATAACGTACTTGATCCGAGTCCGCCTCCCGCGAACGGGCCGAAGCCTCGCAAGGGATACCAAACCACAGTCCGTGTAAACACAAAGGAACACACCACATTTAATATATATTTCACAAGTTACATAGCCATATTTCCACAAAACTGAAAAGAAGTACAAGAGCCTGGGGCATACCCCGAGGTACAACTGAGGAAAATAAACAACTAACTACACTACACTGCTGGAGCTGCTACTACACAGCTGGAGGTACCGACCCTGCACCGCTACGGCGCGGCTCTGAACTGGACGACGGTCATGAAACGTCCTCCTCGCTCTCACCTGTGGGGGTAAGGGTGAGCCTCGCTAGTCACTGGCTCAGTAGGGAACTCCCCCAAAACCGAGCAAACCAAAAACCACAGGTACAAAAGCAATAAACAGTACCAACAATTTATAGAACAGCTAAGCAGGATATAAAAGCTGTAAAAGTACTCACCGTCTGCCGACTACGAAAACAACTGTAATAATTAAACGGCAAACCAGTACAGGTGTACAAGCTAAAGTAGAGACAGCCAAACACGAGCCACGTGAACTGGTTCGCGACACCAGAAACTGACTCGGACAAGCTAACACAGGTCTACCTCTCAGTCTCGCAGCCACGGACGAAAGGTCCAGCTGCCGCTCCACGTGAAAAGTCAAGCAACTGTGGAGACCAACCAAACACCACCACCTGCGGACCACACGGTCACAGGCCCATGCCTGGCACCTCCAGAGACCCTGGCCCGGGCTCGCTAGAGTGAGGCACTGGAAAAGGACTAGCTGGGGACCAGTGTCGACTACTGGTGTCCGTACCCCCAACTACGAGCGCGCTACAAGTGACTAAAGACAAACACAAGTGTCACTGTCCCACTGTCGTCTTTCCCTCAGCCGGACGTACAACTCAAACACAGGAGTGAGGGTGTCCAGGTCAGACGACACAGACCTCGACGGTACAACACAAGTACCGGGACAAAGCCCCGAGCTAACAGCCTGGCTCACAAAGAACCTGGGGCACCCAACTGGAGAGGTAACAACGGTAGGCGTCGTACTACTCGCCACGTACACAAAACCATGTGCACGTCACACACAAACCACGTAAAACCTCACGTAAACCACAAGTAACAACGGTCCACTACACGTGAACCCAACTGGACTCGCGTGAACAATACGCAGCCACGAAAGTAAGTATCTAACTGCATACCTCATATGCTAAACACGGAAACTGTGTGCACTCAGTGCACCATAGGTGCCAACGCACCATTCATTATCGACAAATACCTCAAATAGTCTTTTCTGCTTATATACAAGTAGGCGGCCACATCGACTGCCGCTTACAGAAAGTAGACGGCAATGGATCTGGCCGTCTATATCCTGGCTGATGAACCTGGCGTCAATCGATCTTGACGCCAAGATCTTCAGCCTCTATCCCTGCAGAAACCCTAACCGATCCCACATGCATTCCTGATCCCGAAACCATTGAGGAAATAGGAGGAAACAGTTCCTCTAACATCCATGCACTATAATTAAACTAAAACAGCATGCTTTACTACTTAAAATCATCAAACCACCCATTATCCCCACATGGTGCAACTTAATCCGAAAATGCATTAAACATGCCGATTCAGGTGGTTACGTCGTGTTTTAATGTTCCTACAGAGCTAACAGGGTTCGTCCCCTACCTCAGAACACGCTTAAACCTCCCGAATCTCCCGGTTCACACCGAACCCTCCGCGAGCTCCCACGGGAATTGCACCACGCCACGGCGTTTCCTCGCGCGATTCGGAAACGCCACACATCCCACGATCCTCCAACCACCCTTCAGTACCTGTTGGAAGCTTTAGGGACAAGGGCATGAAGCTGGGGCAAGAGAGAAGAGAACCAGGTGAAGAACCTGCTCTCGGGTGACCCTATAACCTGCAGAATTCACAGGTTGGCGTCAACCCCTCTGCCGCCAAGGGCAACCGCCACCCTAAACGTCCACATCTAATGCCGCCAAGATCATGAAGTCAACGGCACCTTACCTGGACGCCAACAAGTCAACGGCCACTCCTGGCCGCCAACTCCAACCCAACTGCAGCAGGTCCTATTTCATTTCAGGACCAAACCTGCACTTCACCTGAACAAACCACACATCCACACCATACATTCCACACAACCAACTCACATTGGCCTCACAACGGCCGCCACACCACAACACACATGATCCGCATGGATCCGAAAAGCACGCGACGTTACATTACTATCATCTAAAAAGGAAATTTCGACCTCGAAATTCATAACACAATTCAAAGTTAAACAACTTAAACATACACACCTTTACAAGCACTATCATCTAAAAAGAAAATACAAAGGCTTATTCAAACAGATAGGGATACCCTTTAGCCATTTCCTCGGCTAACTCCCAGGTATCCTCACCACCCAACCTATTTTCCCATCTCACTTTAACTAGCTCAATTTCTTTATTTCTCAGCTTCTTTATCTTTCGATCTGTGATCTGCACCGGATACTCTGGCATAGTCATATCCGGTCTCAGGTCACCACCTTGATATCTGATTATTTGAGCTGGATCTTCAATACACTTTCTTAACATGGAGACATGGAAAATATCATGCACATCTGCAAAATCTGCTGGCAAATCCAGCCTATAAGCTGTTTCCCCAATCCTTTCTAACACTTGAAAGGGTCCCACATACCTTGGACTCAACTTTCCAGTCTTGCCAAATCTCATAATACCTTTACTCGGGGAAACTCTCAAGAAAACAAAATCTCCCACCTCAAACTGAAGTGGTCTCCTCCGAACATCTGCATAACTTTTTGCCTGCTTTGAGCTGCCTGCAATTTCTCTTTAATAAGCTTCACTACTTCAGTGGTTTGCTGAATCAATTCAGGACCCACTAACTGCCTTTCTCCCACTTCATGCCAGTTCAATGGGGTTCTACATGGCCTTCATATAAAGCTTCATACGGTGCCATCCCAAGACTGGTATGATAACTATTATTATAGGCAAACTCAACCATTCCCAAATGATGCTCCCAGCTACCTCCCCAAACTAAACAACAAGCTCGCAACATATCTTCAATCGTCTGGATAGTCCTCTCTGTCTGACCATCTGTCTGGGGATGATAAGCGGAGCTATACCTCAACTCAGTACCAATTACTTTTTGCAGACTTTTCCAAAAACCAGAAGTAAATCTTGGATCTCTATCAGACACAATAGTCTTCGGAATACCATGCAGTGGAACAATTCTTTCAACATAAATATTTGTCAATCTGTCCACTGTCCAAGACATACTCACTGCCACTAATCTGCACACCTTGGTTAATCTGTCAACAAATACCCATATTCCATTATGCCCGGAACTCGATCTTGGTAAACCTGCCACAAAGTCCATAGCAATATCATCCCATTTCCACTGTGGAATGGGTAACGGTTGCAATAAACCTCCAGGCTTCTGATGCTCTGCTTTAATCTGCTGACAGATAGCACACCTTGCAACAAACTCTGCTATTTCTTTCTTCATATGAGGCCACCAGAAATGCTTTCTCAAATCATGGTACATTTTAGTACTACCCAGATGAATAGTGTACCTAGATTTATGAGCCTCTTCCAATACTCGCTGCTTCACCTCTCTTTCAGCTGGAACAAACAACCTGCCTCTGAGCCTGACCACACAATTATCATCAATGGTAACTCCTTCCATTTTCACAATTTCAGCTAAACTTATATCTGCTCTCTGAGCCTCAATAATCTGCCAATACAAGACGGCTCTACAGCACTAGCAGCTAGTACTGCCCGTCGCTGACTACTGGGCACATACAAGGAGTTCTCCACTACTTCTTCATACAACTTCCATTCTTTAATCATCATCAGATTCATATATGCCTTTCTGCTCAAGGCATCTGCTACAACATTGGCCTTACCCGGATGGTAAGCCAAACTGAAATCATAATCCTTCAAATATTCAATCCATCTGCGCTGGCGAAGGTTCAAATCTTTCTGCGAGAAGATATACTTCAAACTTTTATGATCTGTAAAGATCTCAAATCTCTCGCCATACAGATAATGCCTCCACATTTTCAAGGCAAACACAACTGCTGCCAATTCCAAATCATGAGTGGGGTAATTCTCCTCTGCTGGCTTCAATTGCCTGGACGCATAAGCTATCACTTTACCATGCTGCATAAGCACTGCGCCAAGTCCTCTCCTTGAAGCATCAGTATACAACACAAAACCACCACTCCCTGCCGGTAATGTCAATATAGGTGCTGATGTAAGTCTCTTCTTCAATTCCATAAAACTTTTCTGACATTCACCGGACCACACAAATGGCACCCCTTTCCTGGTCAATTTAGTCATAGGTGCTGCAATCTTAGAAAAATCTTGAATAAAGCGCCTATAATAACCTGCCAATCCCAGAAAACTTCTAATCTCGGTTATTGTCTTAGGCACTCCCCATCTCATCACTGCTTCCACTTTACTTGGGTCCACTGCTACTCCTTTAGCTGAGATAACATGACCCAGAAATGAATTTCTTTAACCAAAATTCACACTTACTGAATTTGGCAAACAACTGGTTATTCTTAACAACTGCAGAGTAAACCTCAAATGAGCTGCATGCTCCTCTTCAGATGCTGAATAAATTAGAATATCATCAATAAAGACCACAATGAATTGGTCTAAATATGGATGAAAAATTCTATTCATCAGATCCATAAAACCTGCAGGAGCATTAGTCAACCCAAATGGCATAACCACAAACTCATAGTGACCATATCTGGTTCTGAAAGCTGTCTTATCTATATCCTCCTCTTTAATTCTCAACTGATGGTACCCGGACCTCAAATCAATTTTAGAAAATACCTTTGCTGATTGCAACTGATCAAACAATCATCTATCCTCGGCAACGGGTACTTATTCTTAATGGTCACATCATTCAACTTTCTATAATCAATACACATCCGAAAACTTCCATCTTTCTTTTTCACAAATAAAACGGCGCTCCCCACGGGGAATGACTCGGTCTAATAAACCCTTTCTGCAACAATTCTTCTAACTGCTTTTTCAATTCTTTAAGTTCTGCTGGTGCCATCCGATATGGAGCTTTAGAAATCGGCATGGTACCTGGCAGCAACTCAATGGTAAAGTCCACCTCTCTATGTGGAGCTAAACCAGGCAAATCCTCAGGAAAAACATCAGCAAATTCCCTAACCACGGGAACTGCTTCCACTGACTGACTAGCTTCTACCAGACTTACCGAGGCTAAATAAGCCACACATCCAGCATTTATCAACTTTCTAGCTTTAATTGCAGAAATTAGAAACTTAGAGGTATAAAAAGGCATACCTTGATATTCAAATACTGCACCATTAGGATGACAAACCTGATCCTTTTCTTTCTGCAATCTAACATTGCTCCATACATCTCAAGCCAATCCATACCCAAATAATATCATAATCTGACAACTGCAGGGCATACAACGACCCGGCATCTGGTTCCCTTCAATCATAACAGGAGCTTCATCTATATAGCTTGAAGTGAGTAGGAACTCACCCGAAGGAACCTCCACTACTAACTCACAAGACTTTTCTTCTAAAGGATGAGCTATACAATCCAGAAATTCTTCGGAAATGAAAGAATGAGAGGCACCCGAATCAAATAAGACTCTTGCTGAGTAATTATAAAGAGGTAGAGTACCTTCTATCATATTCGATGCTTCCGCCTGGGCTCGGGTGATAGCCATAACCCGGCCTCTTCCTCGCTGCTGCGGTACTCCTCTGCCACGACCTGCCTGTGGCTGCTGAAACTGCTGAGGCTGCTGCTGCTGCTGCACACCTCTTCCATACCCATATTCTCTCGGATAGGGACAATTGCGGATCAAAATCCCCGGCTGATTACAATTATAACACTGATACCCTGGTGGAGTAATAGGCTGCCTGGCAGTACTCTGCTGCGACTCCTCCACCTCAGGCCTACCTCGGCCTTGCTGAAACTGCTGACGACCTCCCCATCCTCTTCCTTTGCCTTTAAATGCTTGCTTTAATTTCTGACCCCATTTACTAAAGCCTGATGAAGAAGGTCCTGCTGGTGCTTACCCTTGCTTGCACCTACTGACTGCTGCGGTAGCCGGAAACTACCTGAACCTGACTCGCCCACCTGACGAGTCCGAATAGACCTCTCCAAAGTAGCTGCTCTCTGGGCTGCTTCTTCCACTGTCTTGCACATGAGAGGTACTATCGCATCCTGCAACTCCACTCTCAAACCTCTAATGAAGTACTCAACCATCATATTATTATCTGAAACTGCATAAGGCGCATAACGGCTAAGTGCCATAAATCTCATCTGGTACTCTAAAATTGAAGAGTTACCTTGCTGGAGCGTCCGAAACTGCTCTCTTTTCACTTGCTGCACTTGAATCAGAAAGTAATAGCCTCCTCCGTTCTGCCTGCAAAGGTGGTCTGCATCTTCAGTCGCCACCATTCCAATGCAAAACCTCTCAACTGATAAGCAGCTAACACAACTCTATCTGCTGCCGGACACCTCATAGTTGCAAAAACTCTTTCAATCTCATGAACCCAGTGCTCTGCTGTATCTGGATTTGGCCCTCCTGAATAAGTAGGTGGCTGCAATCTCAGAAACTTCTCCACCTGCATCACTGGTTCTTCTGCTATCAGCACTGGTGGTGGTGGTGGCACAGGTGCTGCAAAAGGCACCTCTACTCTTGGCGGGACTGGAGCTACAGGTACAGTCTCTCCATCTCCAGGTGGCACTGCAACCGGTGGTACCGGCGCCTGCTGATCCATTCTCGCCCGAATATCCGTGAGGCTCTCCCAAATTCTTTCTATCATACGCTGAGTACTTTCCTCCGGATCATCTCCTCCACCACCCCAATCTCTTCTATCAGCCATTCCAGAAATTTCTACATAAACAAAACACCAAACAAAAATCAAACAACAAATTATCAAAAACCAGGGTCCCTACCAGCAGTGTACAAAGACCGAAATAAGGCTATGTATCTTTCTAGTTCCCTTATATTAACACGGACCTTGCTCTGATACCAACTGTGACGGAACGCCTCGGCCAAGCCCGTTAAACCAATAACGTACTTGATCCGAGTCCGCCTCCCGCGAACGGGCCGAAGCCTCGCAAGGGATACCAAACCACAGTCCGTGTAAACACAAAGGAACACACCACATTTAATATATATTTCACAAGTTACATAGCCATATTTCCACAAAACTGAAAAGAAGTACAAGAGCCTGGGGCATACCCCGAGGTACAACTGAGGAAAATAAACAAACTAACTACACTACACTGCTGGAGCTGCTACTACACAGCTGGAGGTACCGACCCTGCACCGCTACGGCGCGGCTCTGAACTGGACGACGGTCGTGAAACGTCCTCCTCGCTCTCACCTGTGGGGGTAGGGGTGAGCCTCGCTAGTCACTGGCTCAGTAGGGAACTCCCCCAAAATCGAGCAAACCAAAAACCACAGGTACAAAAGCAATAAACAGTACCTACAATTTATAGAACAGCTAAGCAGGATATAAAAGCTGTAAAAGTACTCACCGTCTGCCGACTACGAAAAGCAACTGTAATAATTAAACGGCAAACCAGTACAGGTGTACAAGCTAAAGTAGAGACAGCCAAACACGAGCCACGTGAACTGGTTCGTGACACCAGAAACTGACTCGGACAAGCTAACACAGGTCTACCTCTCAGTCTCGCAGCCACGGACGAAAGGTCCAGCTGCCGCTCCACGTGAAAAGTCAAGCAACTGTGGAGACCAACCAAACACCACCACCTGCCGACCACACGGTCACAGGCCCATGCCTGGCACCTCCAGAGACCCTGGCCTGGGCTCGCTAGAGTGTCAATAAAGGAACATCCACTCTCGGTATTATGAGAGGAATATCACATGTGTTCTTTCTCAGACAAATTCCTGGCCATGGTCAATTGGATTAAGAGAGAAAGAGTTCTCTGGGAGAATCCAATAAGAGCAAGATTCAAATGGGTTCCATATAGGCCTGACAGTACCATGCCTAATATACGGTCTCTGGGATATTAGTTGGACGAGGGACTAAAGGTATACGGTATTGTGGACAGAAATGTCCAATGGATTTGATCCCTCTATACTGTCTGTGGATTATGGTGTAGTATCTTGGTACGTTTAGTCGATGAGTTGAGTGAATTATTATGGAGATAATAATTCACTAAGTCAGAAGAGTTCTGACGAGTGGAATTGACGACCAGCTCGATATTGGGCCTAGAGGGTCACACACAAAAGGTGGTTGACACGACGATGATAGAGGGATTGAATAATAGTTATCTAATAGGCTCTTTTTTGACCCAGGATGGAGACAAGACAGTCAGTCACTTGGATGCCTGGCGACAGGATCCACTATCGTCAGGATGGTCCTGGAGACAGGATCAAATGTCGCCAGGACTCCTGGAGACATGATCGATTGTCACCAAGAGAGTCTTCGTGACAATGACCTACGTCCCCAAGTCTAATTGGAGACATCCTGTCTTGCCGTCAAGACAGGTATGGCTAGTCGTACCCCAGATTGTACACAACATGGCCGTGAGACGTATGCATCATGTAGGGGTGTCGAAAATTGCCCTCTATTTAGGATAGAGGGCATCTCATCCTGTAACAGACCACGTCATTCAAACCCGTTAACCCACTAACGAGCTTGACCCGACTCCGTCTTCCGCGTACAAGTCGTAGCCTCGCAAGGGATATCATGCACATGTCTGTGAAAATATAAAAGAACACACTGATATATATAAAAGATTCACAATCTCTTGCATATTCACATTAGATTTACATAGCCAAATTTCAACAAAAGTCAAAGGAAAGTACACAAGCTTGGGGCATACCCCAACGTACAATAGAAGAAAAGCTACAATGCTGGAGGTGTCGGCCCAACACCACTGCGGTGCGGCTCTGAACTAGAAGATGGAAGAGAAACCTCCTACTCTCCTTCACCTGTAGGGAGTAGGGGTGAGCCTCGCAAGTCACTGGCTTAGTAGGGAAACTCCCCCAAAGACCGAGCAAACTAAATTCAAGTACGTAAGCAGGAAGTTATGCCAGCAATTTATAGAATAAACTAAGCAGGATATCAAAGATGTAAATACCACTTACCACTTGATGTGAACACAAACCACTTTAAATAAGTAAACGACAAAACCACAACTCAGTGTACGGGGTAAGGTAGAGACCGCCACACTCGAGTCACGTAGACTGGTTCGCGACACCAGCAATTGACTCGGACAAATCACATAGGTCTACCTCTCAGCCTCGCAGCCACGGACGAAAGGTCCAGCTGCCGCTCCACAGGAACAAGTCAAACAACTGTAGAGACCAACCAACACTACAACCGCGGACCACACTGCCGCGGGCCCATGCCTGGCACCTTTAGGGACTCTGGCCTGAGCTCCCTAGAGTGAGGCACTGGTAACAGGACTAGTTGGGGACCAGTGACATCTACTGGTGTCCGTACTCCCAACTACGAGCGCGCTACAAGCGACAAAATAACAAACTCACACAAGTCGCTGTCCCATTGTTGTCTTTCCCTCAGCTGGACGTACAACTCAAACTAAGGAGTGAGGGTGTCTAGGACAGATGACACAGACCTCGACGGTAAAACACAAGTACCGCGACAAGCCCCGAGCACAAGCCTGGCTCACACAGAACCTGGGGCACCCAACTGAAGAGATAACCATGGTAGGCGTCGTACTACCCGCCACGCACACACACAAACCACGTGCACACCGCACAAGCCACGTGAAACCTCACGTCAACCACGTGAGCATAGCACGCTGACTGCGTAAATGACACGCCAGTCACGTGAACCACTCGCTAGCCTCGTAAACAGTACGCTAGTCATGTAAACAACATGCTCCCAGAGCGCAACAGGTGCCAATGCACCGCTTATACTAACCATACGCAATAAATAACAAATATCGAATAACACCACCATTGAAACCATGCACAATAGGACCTCTCGGCTGAGGTCGCGACATAGCATAGTGTCGCCTTCAGATTGCGACACCCCGATATGTCGCGTTCAAAGCATGAACGCGACGGGTCGGCCTGTCGTGACCTGAACGCGACAGGGGGTTCAATCGCCTTCACAGGCTAAAACCCTAATCCAGGGAACCCTCTCTGAATCACCACCCCAAACCATGTAAATCATGTTAAATTCTCATTTTTCATGCTTTAATGGTTTCCCTAACATGGTATCTACTGTTCTCAACATCAAAAACCATCCACACATGCATCTCATGCAATTAAACGGTGTAAAACGGGTAGAATTCCCCTACCTTCGCGAAGAACGACAAACCCTCGGTGTTTCCCCAGCTCCACGCAAGGTTCTCGCGGCGAGAACACGCAAAAAATCACGCTCCCACACCGAATCGCCCCAGAAAACCCGCAACAACATCTCCCCCTGGCCAAACAGAGCGTGCTCAGCTATGTCTGGCCAGCCAGGGTTTAAGAGCTGCCTGCGGTTAAGAACGCGACGGACCCCTCCGTCACGACGGAACTGGGCATCGCCTTATTAAGACTGACGTCCGCAGGTCGCCCAGCGCGCGACACGTGGCGCACATGCAGACGACAACTGCCTCTGAGCGGCAACAAGAACGTGACATGCAGGAACGGGCTGGTGTCTTGGGCCCAGCCTGCCAGCCCACAAACACCCCAAACCTGTCCACACACCTGGAACACACCACATTGGCCTCACATTGGCCACCACAACTACCAAACGAAGGATCCGTAAGGATCCAAAAGACGATCCACAAGGATCCGAAAAACGCGAGACGTTACATTACTATCATCTAAAAAGAAATTTTGACCTCGAAATTTAAAACATAATTCAGGTAATTAAAACTTTAAACACAACAACAAGTACTATCATCTAAAAAGATTTAAAAACTTACTCAAACAGATAAGGATACACCTTAATCATTTCCTCTGCTAATTCCCAAGTATCCTCTCCTTCCTGCCTATTTTCCCATCTGACCTTTACCAGTTCAATTTCTTTATTTCTGAGCTTCTGTGTTCTGCAACCTGTGATTTGTACTAGGTATTCTGGCATAGACATATTCGGTTTCAAATCATCCAACTGATAACTGACTATTTGTGCTGGGCCTTCAATACACTTTCTCAACATAGACACATGGAACACATCATGGGTATCAGTGAAATTAGCTGGCAAATCAATTCTGTAGGCTGTCTCCCCAATTCTTTCTAATACCTTGAAGGGCCCTACATACCTTGAGCTCAACTTCCCCTTCTTACTAAACCTCAGAACACCTTTAGTAGGAGAAACCCTTAGAAAAACAAAGTCTCCAACTTCAAACTGAAGTGGTATGCGACGATTATCTGCATAGCTTTTCTGTCGACTTTGGGCTGTCTGCAATTTTTCTTTGATAAATCTTACCATTTCTGTTGTTTGCTGAATCAATTCAGGACCCATTACCTGCCTCTCTCCCACTTCATGCCAATTTAATGGAGTTCTGCACGGCCTGCCATACAATGCTTCATATGGTGCCATTCCAATACTGGTTTGATAGCTATTGTTATAAGCAAACTCGACCATGCCCAAATGGTGTTCCCAACTGCCTCCCCACGCTAAACAACAAGTTCGTAACATATCTTCAATTGTTTGTATTGTCCTTTCTGTCTGACCATCTGTTTGCGGGTGATAAGTTGAACTGTATTTCAATTTCATACTAATTACTCTTTTTAAACTTCTCCAGAAACCAGAAGTAAACCTTGGATCCCTATCAGAAACGATTGTCATCGGGATGCCATGCAACGGAACAATTCTGTCAACATAAATTCTTGCTAATCTGTCTACTGTCCAGGACATACTTACTGCTATTAATCTCCATACTTTAGTTAATCTGTCAATAAATACCCAGATTCCATTATGCCCTGTAGCTGTTCTTGGTAACCCTGCCACAAAATCCATAGCAATGTCGTCCAATTTCCACTGTGGAATAGGTAACGACTGTAGTAAACCTCTAGGCTTCTGATGCTCTGCCTTTATTTGTTGACAAACTGTGCATCTTGTAATAAACTCCATTATTTCTCTTCTCATGTGTGGCCACCAAAAGTGCTTTTTCAGATCTTGATACATTTTAGTGCTACCTGGATGAATTGTATACTTGGATTTATGTGCTTCTTCAAGAACTCTTTGCTTGACTTCTCTTTCTGCGGATATATATAATCTGCCTCTGAGCCTGACTACACAATTATCATCAATGGTAACACCTTCCATTTTCACAATTTCTGATAAGCTTCCATCGGTTCTCTGGGCTTCAATAATCTGCCAATACAAAGATGGCTCTACAGCATTACTGGCTAGTACTGCTCGCCGTTGACTGCTTGGAACATACAGTGAATTCTCTACTATTTCTTCATATAATTTCCATTCTTTTATCATCATATAACTCATATATGCTTTTTTTCTCAAAGCATCAGCTACTACATTGGCCTTACCCAGGTGGTAAGCCAAACTGAAATCATAATCTTTTAAATATTCTACCCATCTACACTGACGAAGATTCAAATTTTTTTAAGAAAAAATATACTTCAAACTTTTATGATCTGTAAATATTTCAAATCTTTCACCATAAAGATAATGCCTCCACATTTTTAAAGCAAAAACAACTGCCGCTAACTCCAAATCATGCGTTGGGTAGTTCTCCTCAGCTGGCTTCAATTGCCTGGATGCATAAGCTATCACTTTACCATGTTGCATTAATACTGCTCTAAGCCCTCTTCTTGATGCATCAGTGTAAACCACAAAACCACCACTACCTACTGGTAATGTCAATATTGGGGCTGTTGTAAGCCTCTTTTTCAATTCCATAAAACTTTTCTGGCATTCACTTGAACACACAAATGGCACATCTTTTCTGGTTAATTTAGTCATAGGTGCTGCAATTCTGGAGAAGTCCTAATGAAACGCCTGTAATAAC
Organism: Colocasia esculenta; assembly: GCA_014218235.1. NCBI lineage: Eukaryota > Viridiplantae > Streptophyta > Magnoliopsida > Alismatales > Araceae > Colocasia > Colocasia esculenta. The sequence goes on along the minus strand of CM024760.1, from coordinate 19,534,859 downwards.
CTGCCAAGCCCAGGAAACTCCTAATTTCTGTGATTGTCTTCGGCGCTTCCCACTTCATAACTGCTTCCACCTTAGCTGGATCGACTGTAATTCCTTCTGCTGAAATAACATGACCCAAAAACTGAATTTCTTTCAACTAAAACTCACATTTACTGAATTTAGCATACAATTGATTATCCCGCAAAAGCTGCAATGTAAGCCTCAAATGTGTTGCATGCTCTTCTTTAGATTCTGAGTAAACCAATATATCATCTATGAAAACCACTATAAACTGATCCAGATAGGGGTGAAAAATTCTGTTCATCAAATTCATAAATGCTGCTGGTGTATTGGTTAGCCCAAATGGCATAACCACAAACTCATAATGCCCATACCTGTTCTGAATGCTGTTTTATCAATATCTTCCTCCCTTAATCTTAACTGATGGTACCCTGACCTCAAGTCAATTTTGGAGAACACTTTAGCTGACTGGAGCTGATCAAACAGATCGTCAATTCTTGGCAATGGATACTTATTCTTTATAGTGACATCATTAAATTTTCTATAATCAATACACATTCTAAAGCTACCATCCTTCTTTCTTACAAATAACACTGGAGCTCCCCATGGAGAATGACTTGGTCTGATGAATCCTTTTTCCAACAATTCCTACAACTGTTTCTTTAATTCTTTCAATTCTGCTTGGGCCATTCTATATGGGGCTTTAGAAATTGGCATGGTTCCTGGTTGCAATTCAATCGTAAAGTCTACCTCTCTTTGTGGAGCTAAACCTAGCAAGTCATCTGGAAACACATCCGTAAATTCCCTGACTACTGGAACTGCCTCTACTGACTTACCAGTCTCAACCAAACTTACAGAAGCTAAATAAGCTACACATCCCGCATTTAACAATTTTCTTGCTCTATTTTCTGAAATTATAATCTTAGAGATATAAAAAGGCATACCTTGAAATTCAAACACTACTCCACTGGGATGACAAAACCTGATTCTCTTCTTTCTGCAATCTACCATAGCTCCATAGGCTTCAAGCCAATCCATACCCAGGATAATATCATAATCCCTCAATTGCAAAGCATATAATCTACTTAGCATTTGATTCCCTTGAATCACAATAGGGAGCCTCATCTACATAACAGGAGGTGAGCATAAACTCACCCGAGGGAACCTCTACTACCAACTCACACAATTTCTCCTCCAATGGATGCACCATACAATCCAGAAACTCTTTGGAAATAAAAGAATGAGAAGCACCAGGATCAAATAAAACTCTTACTGAGAATTCATAGATAGGTAATATACCTTCTATTAGGTTTGACGCCTATGCCTGGGCTCAGGTGATAGCCATAACCCGGCCTCTACCTCGCTGCTGCGGTGCTCCACTACCACGACCTGTTTGTAACTGCTGGTGCTGCTACTGCTACTGCTGCTGTACTCCTCTACCATACCCATACTCTCGGGGATAAGGGCAATTGCGGATTAAATGCCCTAGCTAATTACAATTATAACACCTGCACCCTGGTGGAAGGGTAGGCTGCCTGGCGGTACTCTACTGTGACTCTTCCACTTCTGGCCTGTAGCCACTCCCCTGCTGAAACTTTTGCTGGTGACCTCCTCTTCCTCCTCGACCTTGAAATACCTTCTTCAATTTTTGTCCCCATTTGCTGAAACCTGAGGAAGATGCTCCCACTGGCGCCTTTCCTTTGCTAATCCCCGTGGATTACTGTGGTAGCCAAAAACTACTTGAACCTAACTCTCCTACCTGCCGAGTCCGAATGGACCTTTCTAGTGTAGCTGCTCTTTGGGCTGCTTCCTCTACAGTCCTGCACATCAGTGGTATCACCACATTCTGCAATTCTACTCTCAAGCCTCGGATAAAATACTCAACCATCATAGCATTATCTGATACAACATAAGGTGCATATCGACTAAGTGCCATAAACCTCATTTGGTATTTCAAAATCCCTTGCTGAAGTGTCCGGAATTGCTCCCTTTTTGCCTGATGCACTTGCACTGGGAAGAAGGTATCATTAAATACCTCAAGAAATTCTGACCAGGTAATGGTCTCCTCTGTCCTGCCCGCAAAAGTAGTCTGCATCTTTAACCTCCACCACTCTTGAGCAAAACCCCTCAACTGATATGCAGCTAACACAACTCTGTTGCTGGTGGACATCTCATCGTCATAAATACTCTTTCAACTTCATGAATCCAATGCTCTGCGGTGTCTGGATTCGGTCCTCTTGCATATGTTGGCGGTTGCAATCTTAAAAATTTTCAACCTGCATCATTGGTTCCTCTGCTGCCCTAACAGGCGGTGGCGGTGGTACATGTATTGCAAAAGGTACCTCCATACCAGGTGGCGGTGGAACTGGCACCATTGGTACGACCTCTCTTACAACTGGTGGTACTGCTACTGGTGGTACCGGTGCCTGCTGGTCCATTCTCATCCGAATCTCCGTGAGACTCTCCCATATCCTTTCTATCATGCACTGAGTAGACTCCTCAGGGTCATCTCCTCCACCACCCCAATCCCTCCTATCAGCCATTTCAAATTCCTGCACAAACACATTCCAACCCACATATACGAAAACAAATCATTACAAAACCAAGGCCAGCTACCAGCAGTGGTCTAGTGTAGAAATGAGGCTATGTAATTTCCCAGTTCCTTTATATTTACACGGACCTTGCTCTGATAACAACTGTAACGGACCACGTCGTTCAAATCTGTTAACCCACTAACGAGCTTGACCCGACTCCGTCTCCCGTGAACAAGCCGTAGCCTCGCAAGGGATATCATGCACATGTCCGTGAAAATACAAAAGAACACACTGATATATATATAAAAGATTCACAATCTCTTGCATATTCACATTAGATTTACATAGCCAAATTTCAACAAAAGTCAAAGGAAAGTACATAAGCCTAGGGCATACGCTAAGGTACAACAGAAGAAAAGCTACACTGCTGGAGGTGTCGGCCCAACACCGTTGCGGTGCGGCTCTGAACTAGAAGACAGAAGAGAAACCTCCTGCTCTCCTTCACCTGTACGGAGTAGGGTGAGCCTCGCAAGTCACTGGCTCAGTAGGGAAACTCCCCCAAGATCGAACAAACTAAATTCAAGTACGTAAGCAGGAAGTTACGCCAGAAATTTATAGAATAAACTAAGCAGGATATCAAAGCTGTAAATACCACTTACCACTTGCTGTGAACACAAACCACTTTAAATAAGTAAACGGCAAAACCACAACTCGGTGTACGGGGTAAGGTAGAGACAGCCACACTCGAGTCACGTAGACTGGTTTGTGACACCAGCAACTGACTCAGACAAACCACACAGGTCTACCTCTCAGCCTCGCAGCCACGGACGAAAGGTCCAGCTGCCGCTCCATGAGAATAAGTCAAACAACTATGGAGACTAACCAACACCACACCGCGGACCACACTGTCGCAGGCCCATGCCTGGCACCTTTAGGGACTCTGGCCTGAGCCCCTAGAGTGAGGCACTGGTAACAGGACTAGTTGGGGACCAGTGACGTGTACTGGTGTCCGTACCCCCAACTACGAGCACGCTACAAGCAACAAAAGAACAAACTCACACAAGTCGCTGTCCCACTATCGTCTTTCCCTCAGCCAGACGTACAACTCAAACTAAGGAGTGAGGGTGTCCAGGATAGACGACACAGACCTCGACGGTACAGCACAAGTACCGGGACAAGCCTCGAGCACAAGCCTGGCTCACACAGAACCTGGGGCACCCAACTGAAGAGGTAACCACGGTAGGCGTCGTACTACCCGCCATGCACACACACAAACCACGTGCACACCGCACAAGCCACGTGAAACCTCACGTCAACCACGTGAGCATAGAACGCTGACTGCATAAACAACACGCCAGTCACATGACCACTCGCTAGCCTCGTAAATAGTATGCTAGTCACGTAAACAACACGCTCTCAGAGCGTACAGGTGCCAATGCACCGCTTATACTAGCCATACGCAATAAACAATAAATATCGAATAATACCACCATTGAAACTATGCACAATAGGACCTCTCGATTGAGGTCGCGACATAGCATAGTGTCGCCTTCAGATTGCGACACCCCGATATGTCGCGTTCAAAGCATGAACGCGACGGGTCGGCCTGTCGCGACCTAAATGCGACAGGGGGTTCTGTCGCCTTCACAGGCGAAAACCCTAATCCGAGAACCCTCTCTGGATCACCACCCCAAACCATGTAAATCCTGTTAAATTCTCATTTTTCATGCTTTAATGGTTTTCCTAACATGGTATCTACTGTTCTCAACATCAAAAACCATCCACACATGCATCTCATGCAATGAAATGGTGTAAAACGGGCAGAATTCCCCTACCTTCGTAAAGAACGTGAAGAACGACAAACCCTTGATGTTTCCCTTGCTCCACGCAAGGTTCTCGCGGCGAGAACACGCCAAAAACCATGCTCCCACGTCGAATCGCCCCAGAAAACCCGCAACAGCATCTCCCTCTGGCCAAACAGAGCGTGCTCAGCTCTGTCTGGCCAGCCAGGGTTTAAGAGCTGCTTGCGGTTAAGAACGCGACGGACCCCTCCGTCGCGACTAGGTCGCGACGGAATTGGGCATTGCCTTCTTAAGGCTGACGTCCGCAGGTCGCCCAGTGCGCGACACGTGGTGCACATGCAAACAACAACCGACTCTAAGCGGCAACAAGAATGCGACATACAGGACCGTCGTGTTCAGAACGCGACGTCCCTCCTTGTCGCGTTCACAAACAGTGAACGGGCTGGTGTCTTGGGCTCAGTCTGCCAGCCCACACACCCCAAACCTGTCCACACACCTAGAACACGCCACATTGGCCACCATAACTACCAACAAAGGATCTGTAAGGATCCAAAAGACGATCCACAAGGATCCGAAAAACGAGAGACGTTACACATCCTCTCCTCTCTCTCTCTCTCTCTCTCTCTCTCTCTCTCGCTGTTGTTGCTTCCAACTGTGGCTACTGCGGCTTTTGTTGCTGATTTTCTTGCTCCTGCTGCGGCCCTGCTACTGCATCTTCTGTTGCTGCTTCTCTTGCTCCTGTTGTGGCTGCTATTGTTGCAGCCCTGCTGCTTCTACACCTCAGAGGTTCACGAGGAGAGGAGATGCCGACGTGAGGAGGGTCTGTCATTGTCAGTTGCCACCATGTGGACACCGCTAGAGAGGTCGCGTGAACTCCTTCATTCGCAAGACCGGCTCTATGCTTTAGGGGATATAAGACCCCCCTAGGTGAGAATGTCTTGCCCTTGTATGGATTGCATGAAAGTCATTCCCTCGGACATCATCCCGGTCTGCTAAGTTCTTGTGAGGAATGTGTTTTTTATTTTTAAACTATATTTTGTTGCGCACTGGATGCTCTTGCACGTTTCCCTATAGCGATCCCATTGGAGCTGTTCGTACCGACATCGAGAGTAGTGGGCTTTGAGCTCGAAAGGAACGACGAATCTCTCCAATCCGAGTTGGACTTGGTCAAGGAACGACAAGCTCGAGCTTCTGCACGGATGGAGATTTATCAGCAAAAGATGAAGTGGATATTCACCGCTAAGGTCAGGCCGAAACACTTTGGCATCGACAACCTCATCTTATGCAAGTTGGTCATATTAAACCCGAAAGCGGTGGTTGGTAAGCTCTCTCTGAATTGGGAAGGTCTATACTGTGTCGTCGAGGACCTTGGTCATGGGGCCTATAAGTTGTCAGATTTGGATGGTTTTGCGATTTCAAGGACTTGGAATGCCGAACACCTTCATTGTTACTATCCTTAATGTGAATAAAGCGAGCTTTTATTGCATTTCTCGTCTTTCTCACGTTGTTTGTCGGTATCGCACGATCGAGCGCCACTTCGACCTTGGGCCTCTATGTAACAAGTCACTGTAGAGCATTGTCATAAAGTTGTCGACGAGTCACTGTTGAGCATTGTTGTGAGGCTATCTGATAAGTTGCTATTGAGTATTGTCGCAAGGTTGTACGATGAGTCACTGTTGAGCATCATCGTAAGACTATCCGATGAGTTGTTGTTGAGCATCGTTGTGAGTTGTCCGACAAGTCACTGATGAGCATCGTCGTAAGGTTGTATAAATTGCTGTTAGGCATCATCGAGAGTTGCCCGAAAAGTCACTATCAAGCCTTGTCCTAAGTGAACAACTACTCTCTATTAGACGATGAATCGAATGATGTCCTAGTCGGTAAAATGAGACCGCTTTGGCACTCGTAGAGAGCTCTTACTTTGCTATCTTTTGATCAAAGCCTTCCACAATCATTTTCATGGTTGAGGCCACTTCGGCACTCAAAACTTTCCGTGATATCTAGAGTGGGGTGCTTTGGCCTTCTTGGTAACATCACTAGGATAGTTCTCAGGTTAAAGTAGACAAAAAAAGGGGGGGGGAGCGATAAGTTTCATTATCATTTTCCGCTTTACATTGGCTAGGCAATCAAGAACTCAATACATAGGTTTGTAGATAGCGCAATCCAAAAGGTGTCCAGACTAAGAGGCCGCCTTGAAGATGACATGGGTGTGGCAACTGACGATGGTTGGGCTGCCTTCTATAGGCCAGGGCCGCCAAATTTTCGGCCTTAGTATCGAGCTTGCATAGGGGAAGACCGATGTTCGCATCGCCTCCTTGGTGCTGGCGAAGGGGGAGACGCGTCGACGTGGTCCACTCCGAAAGGCATTCTAGTTGGCAAGCGACCGATTCGATGCCATATAGAGGGGCCGACCTCCGAGGCAGGTGATGACGGCTGGGCAGATTTTGCAAATATGCCCCACGGCCCTACCTCGCCTTCTCTCCACATGCCTTTATGTAGGGCGCACGTAGATCGGTACGGTCCAATCTAAAGGCACTTTGGTCGGTGAGCGACTGATCCGATGCTAGGTGGAGGGGCTGGGCTCCAAGGTAAGCGGTGGTAATTGGGTAGGTTTTCGCAGAACCTGCACCGCAGAAGACACGATGTCAGGTTAACGACGCGATGGTGCCGAGACCTCACCTTGCCTTATCCCCACATGTCTCCCTTGGGCCGAGGCGAGATGGAATGTGAAGATTACTGGTGACACCTTCTCGCCCTCATTGCTTCAAGACTTCCTTGCCAGTCGGCGAGGGAGGCTCGTTCTGTCCTTCATTGCTTCAAGCTATGGTCATCATGCGAGGTCGGCCAGGGCCTCCTCCACTTCCTAAGACGTATTCTCGTCATCGCTCCTAGGCCGAGGAGAGTCTACAAAAGGGGGAGAGAGATAGTTGAGGGCAGTCAAGCTGTCTTTTGACCTAGGCTATTTATTGATGCACGAAAGAAAAGGCTTGTGAACCATAGTCACATCAAGGGGTCGTGTTGGGTTCACCTATCCCTCAGTGGGAAACTTTCTCATGATCCTGGCGTGTAGTTGCATCAAGTATGGCCGCCTTCATGTGAACAAGGCGCCAGGCACGGTTGACCTCACGTGAACCAAGTGCCAGGTACAAATTGGACTCAAACTAGACGTAACACTAGCGCATCGATTTTTGTGTCCTTCCGCATAGAACAACACGTGAAGCCACAACATCCACAGTCCTAAAAGAGGAACCTATTCAGTTAACGTCGTAGGCATCGGGGTATTCTGCATGATGAGGTCACTTTAGGCACTCTCGACTAGTCCCCATACGATAAGTTGGCACTGAGAACCTTGACTATGACGTGACAGATTAGTCCAACTAGAGTGATCCTAAATTCTTGTTCTCAGACAAATCCTACGTGACGAGTTAGCATAAGGTGATCCTGAAGTCGTAGGTTATGACGTTTCTGACATGGCAAATTAGATGGTTGATTCATTATACAAAGGAAGAAAAATGTGGGATTTAGATTTTCATTATATGTCAGCTCTAGGCTGACGAACATACATATGAAAAGCTCGGCCCTAGGCTAAGACGATACACTTGCCAAAAAAAAAGAGGAGAAAGCAAGGAAAGAGATACAAAGTGGATTGATAGTGGCCTCCCTAGGCAGCCTACTGGTCGGTGGAGGCAGGCCAGGGACTCGTTGGCATTGGTCTCCCCAGCAAAAGGGACCACCACGACATCAGCCTCTTCAGCCTCGGCTGCGTTCCCCATCCTCCTCCAAGCCCGAGAGGTCAATGCCTGGATGGCACTGAGCAACCCGCTCCCGACACTCCTTATAGTCGGCCAAGAACAACTTGTTGATATACTCCTAGAGCTCCTCAGAGTCACAGAAGTCCGAGCGCCCTCAATAGTAGGCCACTTTCGCGTTGGCTTCAGCCTTTGCTCGGTGCTTGGCAGCGGCCTCATCCTTTGCCTTCACCTCAACTTAGAGCTACTTTACAATTTGCTCTAGATCTAAGATCCTTCCCTGGGCTTCCGAGGCCTTCTTTGCCTCCTCCGCTTTTTTTGCCGCTGCCAGTTTCGCCCTCGCCGCCGACAATTTTGCATTAGCAGCCTTCATCACCTCCTCGGCCTTGATCAGCTTTCGATTGTTTGCTTAGTGGGCCGCCTCGAACCGGCTAAGGAGATTGATCACTATCGTCACCTGCTACTGCTGGGGGCAATAGAGTCCCTCAATGAGCACGACCGGACTCATCTTGGCCGTCTCGGCTTTCTCCCAAGGCACGAGTGTCAAGATCCCCCATTCCCTCAACGACATGAAGGTTATCGACAAACAAGGGAGAGTCTGGGAGAGCGTCTGCGCCGCTAAAGATGGGTCACAAGATGCGGGGGCCAAGGAGGACACAATCGCGGCCCCCGCGCTAGGCTGTGGCATCGGATCGTCCTCCACCATTATCAGCTTGTCGGCTCGCGGGGGTGGGGGCACCAATTCCTCAAGAGGCCTCTTTGTTGGCCGCATCACAGTCTTCTTCCCGAGACTCTTTTTGGCCTTGGACACGAGATCCAATTTATTCTTGCCGGCCATGACCTCTGCAAGAAAGAAGCACGCTCATTAGTACGGAAAGCATAATTGCGAAAGGAACGACTGTCGGCTCACGAGTGCCCCACCTCGGCAAATGTCGCCGCCCACTGTCGGTTGGAGCTACTTCTCGGGGGGTCGGAGCTGGTCAGGCTCTGGTGACTTCAACTTGTCAAAGTCCTCTAGCTTGGTCTCCAACAACCTTGGGGCTTTGAATGCCTTATCCTTTACGTTTATGGCTGACCAAGATGTCGAGAACGACCACTCCTCTGAACAATGTACAAAAAATAATCTCCTCTTCCAATGATGGACCGAGGAGGGCAGGGGGGGAGAAGGGCTCGGTGCGACTGAGAAGCAAAATAAATCCAATCTCCGAAGGCTTTCACGGAGAAGCAAAAGAAAAAGAGGTAAACAGAAGGTTCCACCTCTACTCGATGACAGAGACCGAGGAAACTAAACAGCAACCTCCACGCGTTCAAAGCCAGTTGGGCCAGAGCAACACTGAGGTGGAGGAGGAGGTCGGGGACAAAACAGTGAAGTGGATACCGAAAAACGGTTCGGATGGCCTTGATGTAGAGGCAGAAGTGGAACTCCATCGTGTGATAGGCTAGAATGTCAGGGGCAAGGATTAGAGAGGCATTTTCGGGCCATGCCAGCCCTTTGAGTGACCTAGCCTATACAAGGACATCCTCAGTGAGCTCGGAAGGAGAGTCGGCCATAGTGTTGGCCCGCTTGCGTGAGCCGGTGGTGTGGGCTGACGGTGCCCTTGGAACATACCTACTAGCGATTACAAAAATAGAATGTGGAGGGTCAGACCCAACGGTGATGATGCCTTCTAGGGGCACGTAGGTGACCTCCTCGAAGAAACCTACGGCGGCCGAAGTGGCCATTGCAGGAGACTTACCTAACCATTTACGGGCATCGGTAGCATAAGGGGGCGCGACACCTGGGTCTCGAAGGATGACATCATCGATTGGGAGGGCGTGATGTCAGGCTCTGAAGAGGAAGATTGAGCGGAGCTGGGGGTTCGAGGAAGAGGAATCGAGAGGGGGAGAATTTGTGGAAGATGGCATGACTTATCTAAAGAGAAGTGGCAAGCCACAAAGTAGAAGCGAAGAAGAAGCTTGGGGGCTAAGGCATTGATTTGAGGGGAGCTCGACCCACTAAGAGCAGAGGAGCGAAAGTGTCGCCCGCAGGGCTAACTCACCCATTTATAGGTCTTAAGGGGTCGGCTGTGTAACGACCCAACCTCCCGGACCCTCGCCAGGGGTCTCGAGGGTCGCACCGCCACCCACGGATCCGAAGATCCGGAAGGGTTAGAAGAAATAGTCTAGTGAGATATGTACTGAATTTAAATAATTATAACCATATGTATAATATACAAAAGGTTTGTACAACGTGTCCCAAGCAAAAGCACAGGTACAAGAAGAAAGGTACAGTCCTTAAGGAGCATACCCCGAGGACTTGCAAAGCACAACTCTCAGCTCGCTCGGCTACAAGAGCTCACAACGCTCGCTCTCACTACTGCTGACAACACACGGCGCCACAGCCGCCTCCGCAACCCGTCCAACACCGAGCTCCCGCGACGATGAGCCCCTAGTTGAAGGAAGTAGGGGGGTGAGCCTCGCGAACAAGGCCCAGCAGGGATTACCAGTCCCTCACCGGCCAGAGTAGCAGGAACTCCGAAAATAAGAAAAATATCCTAGAAAGCTGTAAAGCGAGGAACCCCTACAGCATGATACTACAAAGCAGCGGAAGAGAACATCGCAACGCCACGACCACCAACCGAGGTCGGGCCACACACACGACTCCCGTAGAAACCAACGGAGTCGAGCACACAACGGAAGCAACGCTCGGCACACCTGTCGAGACCACGAAACAACCAAGTGAGAACGACGTCTCACCACAGGCATGGCCACCTCAGACCTCTACAAGGTCGAGGGCCCACAAGCAGAACCACCCCGGACCCCGGATACACCGCAAGGTCGAGAAGCCATACACGCCGGTGCCACTGCGGACTGGCACCCAAGAACGGAACTACAGTACCGAGAGGACACCGAGCGGGAACCACCAGAAGCACAGGTCTGCACAAGGCCAGACCAACGACGCCCATGAAAACTAAGCACAGCCAGACTATAACCGCCGTGCAAGCTAGGGCAACGGATAACACTTGGAAACGTTGTGAGGAAACGTTGTCACAACAACAGCAACCAAGCCACCGCCGCTAGCAGCCAAGAGGGGGACCCGCAGTCCACACGCTCTGCTTGCTAGCCTAGCTCCTGCCTTCGCCCCCGCACAAGGGTGAGACAGAACCGCCACAGAAACACACAACACACGCAACACTGCAGCCTGGACAAGCTGAGGCCTCATGCCTGACACCACTACGTGGCTCCGGAACCAACGCAGAGAGAGGCAGTGAGACAAGGGACTGACTAGCCTGCACCGGGTAGAACTCCGGCCGTCCTCGGTGTCCTAGGCTTAGCCAAGAGAGCTCTACAAACGACTCAGCGCTGCTGTCCAAACCACCGTTTTCCCCTCAGCTCTAGAGTCTGCTCACGTGGGCTGCCAACTCGAGCACACTCGTAGCCCGAAGCCACCCTCAACAGGCTCACGAGGACGGGGGTCCTAGGTAATGGTAACAACCTCTCAGATCGGGGACAAGCCCTCAAGTGCCAAGCACCGGGCGAACAGGCGGGGCAGCACAACAAAACCACGCCGAACCGCTAGCTTGTAACCGCGACAAGCCCAGCAGGCGAGAAGCATGCACAAACCCTCAACAGGGTCGTCGGCCAACAAAACATGCACGGAAAAGCCGGAGTCTCGGAACACTACCAGCCAACACAGAAACACGTCGCTCTGCTAATAATCGATTGACCGCCAGTCAATCGATTATTAGACAGACTCGACCCTCCTGGCACCACTGCCAGGACACGGCCACGAAGGTGTCACCTTCGGTCACTGAACGCAGGGAGGCAACCTATCGTGTTCCCTACCAGAAGGTCCTAAGGGCAAGGCTTGCCCTGGGGCACACGCCGACACACAACCAGGCCCACGGAAACACCCGAGGCGACACATGCACTGTTGCGACCCCCAAGGCCGTTGCGACACCATCACGACGGGGGAGAGCACCGCGACAGCCTTATCGCGACGGGGTGAGGCGTCGTGACAGCAAACCCTGTCGCGACCCGGAACCACATCGCGACTGGGAAGCGCGTCGCGATGGCCTTATCGCGACCGCCAACCGCGTCACGATAAGGTCGCGCCCGACCGGGCCGACGCCTCCTCTGATGTTGCGACGCGCCGAGCCGTCGCGACACCAGCAGGGAGGTAGACCAACAGGATCATCAATCCCGGGCCGCCCACAAACCATACAAACACCACAAGGGGGAGGGGAGCATGGTGAAAGCAGTAAAGCTATCTATAAACCCCGAGGGGCTCCCAATCCACCCAGATCGGGAAGGGCACAAGAAATCTCTACCTTTCACGAAGAACTGAACCCCGTAGGGCCCTTCACGACGCACGGCCACCTCCTCCTCGCTCCACGATGCCGCTCCGCCACGAGCCGCCGGCCGCTCCACGCCCGGATCGCCGGAGGGGAGCCTCCCCATTGCCGAAGAAGAGGGGAAAGGGAAGAAGAGGAGAGAGAGGGGAAAGGGGTAGCCGTCCAGGGCCTTGATCCCCCAGCACCTAGAACGCGACGGACCGCCCCGTCGCGTTAACAACCTTAACGCGACGGGTCAACGAACCGCGACAAGAACGCGACCCCCAAGGGCGCCGCGACAACACGACAGGCCGTACTGACATGCCTGCCAACCTGACAGGCGTCAGATGACCGAAGCGACATAAAGCAGTCGCGACCCATTAACCGGGCGCGACACGAAGACGCGACGGAGAGCCAGGGCGCGACCAGAACGCGACCCACAAGTTCACCGCGACACGGACGACTGTCGCGTCGGGCACCACCGACGCGACACCAACGCGTCGGGCACCCCCGACGCGACACCAACGCGTCACCCAACCAGGACGCGTTAGTGGCCAGTCATCCCACGACACCGGATGGAAGCCGGGAAACCTGGTCTTACAGGCCGGATCCAATGGTACTTGACCCCCGTCATCCCATTCGACGGCCAGAATGAGGGCACTTGTCAAAGGGCGGTTGGCCCCGGGGCGTGCCCGGGATTGTGCTCAGCTGCGTCTCATCGAATAGAATGTGGCACAGGAATCAAAGTGATGATGCGGTATACAAACCACTAGTATGCCACTAGGAGTAATAATGATTCGGCACCATTAATACCTGACAGGGCCGACATGGCAAGACACGTGCTGCCGCGTGGAGGCTCCACTCGTCGACCAGCATTGCCCCACGTCTGTTCAATCCGACGCGAAGTTGGGTGGCCAATGATACCGATACCCTCCATGGGGGCCAAGTCGTGGACGTCGGCCTCGACCGGCCCCGAGGTGGTCACGGGCACCTTCGTTCCTCGGATCCGTTCCTTGGAGCCCAGGAATAACTTTGATCCTGATACGGAGACCTTGACCCGTTATGGTTTGGGACACCCACTGACTTGAGCGTCGGAGCGTCTCCCCACCGACCTCCCTCGGTGGACTTGCAGGTCTCGACCTCGGTGCACAATGCTCCTCATTGGCCACCCGCGGACTTCCTCTGTCACCTTAGCTCAAGCCGACTCCCTCGGAGCAACCGTAAAAGATATTATATGAACTGACAATGACAGTCGACAACGGACTCTAAAGTCATCATTTTGGAATTCGAATTTATTATTTATAAGTCGAGAGATATTATTTATTAGTATACATTATTATTAAAAATTTAATCAATATTTTTAAGTATCAAATATTTAAATACTAAAGATAATAGGGAGAATTAATTGTTGGTCCCTAAAAAGGATCTGACATTATTTTCGGGTCTTTGTCAAATTTTGTCGCGCCGTCCAATCCCTGCTTTATGAGAGATTTATTTTTAGGTCCATGTCGTTAACCCCCGTTATCCCCCTGTTTCACCTGCGAAAGTGTGTAACTGCATAAGTACATACTTACAGAGTTATATGTGTAACTGCGTAAGTATGTAAATCATGTAACTGCGTAAGTATGTAATTACATACTTATGCAGTTACATATGTAACTCTGTAAGTATGTAAGTACATAGTTTTTTACGCCTTAAGCTTGTAAGTATTTCTTCATGTAACAAGATATGAAGTAGTTACACAGTTAAATGTGTAACTGCGTAAGTATGTTATTACTTAGTTTTACTCTACGAAAGTCTGTTTGTAACATGTGTAACTGTGTAAGTATGTAATTCCTATAACTAAGTAAGTATGAGTTACACATGTAACTCTATAACTACATAAATATTTTGTAAGCCTGTAACTCTGTAACTAGGGCTTATCTAGTTACAGACTTAATAGTTTCAGAAGAACTTACCTAGTTACCAGGACTTACCTAATTACCAAGGCTTACCTAGTTATAGAGTTACATGTGTAATTCCTGTAACTGCGTAAGTATGTAGTTACAAAGTTACATGTGTAACTCTGTAACTACATGTAAGTGTGTAATTATACATGTACATATTATGTAACTACATATGTAACTCTGTAACTACACATGTAATTACATAGTTACATAGTATGTAACTCAGGGACTCTGTAATTAGGTAAGTCCTTGGTAACTAGGTAATTACAAAGTTACACACTTTGTAAGTACACATGTAATTACAGAGTTACATGTGTAATTACACACTTACGCAGGTAAGCCCTTCTGTAACTCTATAATTACCTAGTTACCAGCAACTTGCCTAGTTATAGAGCCCTTGAGTTACATACTATGTAACTCTATAATTACATGTGTAGTTACAGAGTTACATGTGTAGTTACATAATATATACTTGTGTAATTACACACTTACATGTAGTTACAGAGTTACATATGTAACTCTGTAACTACATACTTACGTAGTTACAAGAATTACATATTTACACAGTTACAAAAATTACACATGTAACTCTATAACTAGGTAAATCTTGGTAATTAAATAAGTCTTTCTAAAACTATGTAAGTCTGTAACTCTATAAATCTACACGATGTTGCTCGCTATTATCTTTTTCTTCGTCAATCTACACGATGTTCAATACCACACATACCTTCAAACACCCCCCCCCCCCCCCCAATTACCCTCGCACGCTTCTTCCATTTCCTTACCCGGTGAGTTTTTCGCAGGAAAGAACAACCACGCGAATAAAATAAAGTATTAATTATTAAAGCAGCAAACAGCGAGCAAGCAGGTGCACCCACATAAAAAAGGTTCATGTCATCGGAATAATCTTCATCGGGTTATTCCCAATTCCCATTCCCCCCCCCCCCCCAGTTACAGAACGCCAGGATTTATTTCAAATCCCCCCCCCCCAAAAAAAAAACCCCTTTCTAGAGATTTTACAAAAATTAGGACAAAAAAGTACACCGCACGTGCTCCCCAAGTGTGCCCTCCTCGGCGTCTCCTCCAGACTCCCTTCCACTGTTCACGCTCCACCGGCAGGGGATCAAAAGAGGGCGGCGCAGATCCGGAGATCCACCAGACTTCCTCGCCCCTACTGCGACTTCTTGGTCCCCTCCGCCGCCTCCGCTCCTTGCTCCCCGGCCGCTGCCGAAGTCGCCGCTTCCTCTCCGTCTTCGTCGCTGGATCCCTCGTCGTCGCCGGGGCGGTGGTCCTCCAGGGGGTTGCGGCTGGCGACGTAGTCCATGAACTCCTCGCCCGCCTGGTTGCTCGGGGGGTCGGCGGAGGTAGGGGAGATGATGCGGAGGACGAGGATGGCGGCAAGGAAGAAGGCGGTGGAGAGGAGGAGAGGCCAGAAGAAGGAGACGACGGAGAGGAAGCTGGGGCCGAGGCGGGCGAGGGAGAGGGCGAGCGCCGCGAGGGCGCCCAGGGCGAGGGCGTGAAACCTGAACCGCGGGAGCTTCTCCTGGAGCACCTCCACCAGCCCCATGGCGGCCGACGGGGGACGACGGGCGGCGGCGTAGACCGGATCGAGATGGAGGGCAGGGCCGGCCCTCTCCCGCTGTGCGCTTCCTCTGGTTCTGTGAAGTGCTACTGCTCTCGCTTGCTGCCTGTTTCCGTTTGCTTTTTGTCTGGAGGGTTAAAGGGGCGCGATCTCTTCTTGTCGAGATGAAGCCGCCAACTTGTGGCGCCGGCTTGGACTTCCAAAATTGCCCCCTTTCTGCGCACTCCCCTTCAGACCGCCTAGTTGGCAGTTGCCCTTCAAAGTGGAGAGGAATTGCTACGCGTGAAAAGCGTAGTAAAATTTTGCTCGGCTCCCTTATTGGGTCTCACATATTTTATCCGCTAATTTTTTTTCCAAAATATAGATCATCATTATTCTTCAAACCAATTAAAAAAAAGAACAGATGCCATCGATCTTTCATATTACTATATAATTTTAGAGCAAAAAGATATTTTGAACAGATTCTATCCAATCGGAGCAAATGACGGCGTTGGATATATTATCTTAGATCTTCTTTTCTTTTCTTTTTTCCTTTGTTTTTGTCACTGTTCTCTTTCCTTTCTTTTCCTCTCTCTCTCTCTCTAATCTAAATATAAATTTCCAATTTCCATGTTTTTTGGTAGATAAGATAATGGGGGAAAAATTTTGAATCTTGATCACTACTGCATACATGGATGGTATCAATCACCGAAGCAGAGGAGTACAATTACCAACATTTAATAACGCAATGCGTTTCCAATCATGGAATGAGGTCATTGTCTCCCTTCTCCAGTCTCCTTCTTATACAAACAGGGTCGATTAGACATCGTGACCACCTTCCCCGCACCACCACCTCCACAGCAAAGCGTCATGTAAGATTAATGATATTATAATAATTATTGTAGTAATCATGTTTATATATAGGATGGAGTTTTTGGTGCATGTAATACTTGATTCTTATTATGGGCAAAGCTCAAGAGGTATTCTCAAAGTAAATTAGTGTTTTATCTTTTAAAAGATGTCTCCTATGAAAGGGAAGATGCCGTTATTAGCACAATGGTTTTTTAGTAAAATATTTTTTAAAATAATTTATTTTTCAAATAATCACTTAAAATATTTTCAAATTAATCATCAACTTTGCCACGTTGACAAATCAGTGATATGAGAACTAATTTGACGAAGGTATTCACAATACCATCACTAACCTTGCTAATGCCATCATTGGGGTAAAAAACAAAAACTACCCTTGTGTGCTCCGCTTGAGGGCATGCATGGGCTTGGCACCACTTGCGCGGGCTCGGCCCATGCATTAGCTTGGCAGCACATGTATGTGCGGGGTTAGCTAGGTCATGTACGACTTAGGCAACGTTTGGCATCACTTTAAAGTTGATTTTAGCCATGTCAAATCTCTGATAGCTGAAAATTAAAATCAAACGTTCTCTGGCGTTGTTGGATTACGTGTACATTGGTTTTTGGAAAGAGGAGAGAGATAGATAGAGAAAAAAATTCTCTTTCCGCTCCCACAAAAGCGGCCTTTGAGCCGCTTTCCTATAATGCCCAATCACTTTTGCCTAGAAAAGATGGTAATATCCTGTGCGTCGCAGCCACGAGCGTTGATTTCCTTCCACGTCAGAAGGGTGAGTGTCAAATAGCCGCGAAAGCAGCATAGGTGACAATGTTGCCATTAATCCCATAAACGTCACAGATGATGAGACGCAAAAGCTCACCTTCTGTGGCTTTCACGTAAACAACAGATTTTGCAGATTTTGGGATTTTTAATTGTATTTCCAAACATTGTCTTAGGTACCCTTTGAGAATGAGGTGGAGAGGGATTTGGGAACCAAAATCTTTGACAAATCCAGATTGCATTCCCAAATGTCACCCCAGCCCTTAAAATTTTGAGTAAAGCAATTTTTGAAGTGAGGAGAGACATACTGACAACAATTTATCTCTCTCCTCTCCTCCAAAAGCCGACCCCACATAGCTTCCAGGGATTGACAACTTGATTTCGTAAGATATTTCACACAAATGCCTTCAACTTTTGACTGATAGGTTGAAGGCAATTAAGACACATGATGTCATTTCCCATAGTGGCATTTGGGTAAAATACCCAATGGCAATGGATGCCTAGTCCTCGTGGTTCGAACCTGTTAACCTAATGATGACCTCAAACCGACTTCACCTCTTATGAATAGGTCGAAGCCTCGCAAGAGATACCATTACAACTGTTCGTGAGAACATAAAAGAAACCATTAAGTGTACATATGATTGCATATAATTACACAAGTCTCACGCATATTTACATGAAGTTTATATAAACATGTCTCAAATCAAGCTAACAGAAAAATAAAAGTACAACATCTTAGGGCATACCTCGAGGTGAAGAATAAAAAAAGTGTGACGGCCCTGGATATTAATGCCCAATAAGGCTCCATATCCAGATCCGTCTCCCGCGAACGAATCGAAGTCTCGCAAGAGATAACTCGTACACGTATCCAGTAAGAATATAAAAGACAACTACAATAGTATAAGACACAAGAAAGTACATGTGCTAATAACAATTTACAACTGTCCCAATATATTATTACATGTTCAATTAAAAGAGTACAACTACCTAGGGCACACCCCGAGGGAGCACAAGCTCACACAACACGACTAACTCTACTGCTGGTGGTACAAGTCTGCCATAACACCTCCTCAAGCCACATAAACGGCAAGCCCTGAAAAGAACTGTAGGGGAGTGAGCCTTAACAAGTCACAGGCTCAGTAGGGGCTACCCAAAACAACACACAACACCGAAGAACCTCAACCCCATAGGGTCTCACTGGCAACACCGATAGCCAAATCATATCATGCTCACATCAAAGTATAATTAATAACAACTAAACATAATTACATCAGCTAATACCAATCTCGGAAAGGAAGAGGGACAACAGGACTAGCACAGCACCACTAGTCTGCTAAACAACTGTAATGCCTAGGCCACAAGCCTCACATGCAAATCATTACAACAACTGGTCGCTGAAGCTACAAGCTTCACAGGCAACCTACCCACGTAGGATAACAGGACTGGCATCAGCTAGTCAATCCACCTCACACCAACACCTCACACCAAAACATAATTGGAAACTTACCCAGAGACGAGTAA
Organism: Colocasia esculenta; assembly: GCA_014218235.1. Classification (NCBI taxonomy): domain Eukaryota; kingdom Viridiplantae; phylum Streptophyta; class Magnoliopsida; order Alismatales; family Araceae; genus Colocasia; species Colocasia esculenta. Next base: position 19,515,806 of record CM024760.1, on the reverse strand, counting down.
AAGCACATCACATGGAAGGTCACTCCACAGACCTCCACAGAACACCAGTCCACCTCAACACCTGAAGGGACTGGAACACAAAGTACCACAACACAAAACTACCCACAAAGGGTACAGGTACTTACTACCACGAGGTACCACCATGGATCCACAACCAGTATCATGCCACAACCAGGGCACACCACAACGGGTAAAACCTCAACCAACCTGTCACACACACAAGCCACCACTAGTGGCAAAGCACGAGTCGAAAAGGAACGACGCCACTACACAGGAACGAACTACTGGTTCATGACGTCAGTATCCAACCCGGACAACACAACACAAGAACTACCTCTCAGTCTCGCGGTCACGGACGAAAGGTCCAACTGCCACTCCATAACCACACAGTAAGGCTAAAGAATAGTGGAGACCAACCAACCAACACCACACCTGCAGACCACACAGCTGTAGGCCCATGCCTGGCTCCTTTAGGGACTCTGACCCGAGCTCCCTAAAGTGAGACACTGGAAACACAGGACTAGCTAGGGCCCAGTACGTCTATTGGTGTTCGTACCCCCAACCACGAGCGCGCTACAAGCGACCAAACACAAACTCTCACAAGTCGCTATCCCACTGTTGTCTTTCCCTCAGCCAGATGTACAACTCAAACACAGGAGTGAGGGTCCAGGACAAACGACACAGACCTCGACGGTACACACAGTACCAGGACAAATCCCGAGCACTAACGTGCCTGGCTCACAAAAAACCTGGGGTACCCGACTAGAGAGGTATTCCAGAATAGGCGCCGGACCACCACACTCAGCTAGCACACAAACCACGTCAGTCACTTAATACACGGTGAAACATATATCACGATACATTAAATATAATTGGCTCGTCACCGGTCACCATGTGACCTCCAAGCTAACCAACACTAACGCATACTTAAATCACAATGACATACAACAATCTTACCTGTCATTGGTCATCTCATGACCTCCATTGCCTTATCAATACAATATATAATCACTTAATAACCATACATATACTTTACTAATTAAACCATCTTAATAATAATACAAAAGACATTAAAGGACCGAAGCTAGGTTCACACTGGAACCTCACTGCTCAACCACCACAAACTAACCACAACAATTATATTCTAATAAACACAACGTCGAAACACTTGCCATGCACACACAAACCACATGCACGGCACTCAAACCACGTAAACACCATGTGGACAATACACTAACTATGTTCACAACAGGCTAACCACGTAAACACACGCTCACTTCATGAGCAACACACTTACCACGTAAACAACATGCAAACGACACACTCCACGAGCGCTACAAGTGCATTGGCACCACATATCCATGCCATTCACAACACTTTAACGATACTCGGATAATCGTACCAGTAAAATAGACACAACCAATTCTCTCGGTTGTGATCGCGACATAGGCAACTGTCGCCTTCTGATCGCGACACCCCGACATGTCGCGATCCAAATGCCTAACGCGACGAGTCGGCCTGTCGTGTTCAGAACGCGACAGAGGGCTCCGTCGCCTTCACAGGTCGGAACCCTAATCTGGGTTCCCATCTCCGGATCACCCCCACAAACCATACAAACCATGTTTAATTCCCATTTTTCATGCTTTACTCAATGCCCTAGCATGATATCTACTGTTCTTTAAGCGATTAACAAACCAAACATGTGTCACTTGCGATTCACAACATGAAAATGGGCAGAATCACCCTACCTTCGCGAAGAACATGAAGACCGATCACAACCCGGCGTTTCCCCCGTTCCGTGCGACGTCCTCGTGGCGAGAGCACGCCAAAAACTCCTCCAGAACCCCGAATCGCCCGAAAACCTGCGCAAAAACTCCTCCCTGCCCGAGCAAAGCTTCTTAAGTTCTGCTCGGCCGACCTTTCTTAAAAACGCATCACAGTTGGGAATGCGACGTACCCTACCGTCACGACTTGACGCGATGGAGAAGGTCGTCGCCTTCCCATGGTCGACCTCAGCAGGCCGCCCAACGCGCGACACGCAGTGGGCATGCAGACAAAGACCCTCCGCGGCGGCAACCAGAATGTGATACCCAGGGCCATCGCGTTCAGAACGTGATGCCAGTCTCTGTTGCTTTCACAGACAGAGAACCTCTGAGCTCTTTAGGCCCAACCTTCCGGCTCACAAAGCCTCACAACCTGCGGAAACACCTGAAACATAGACTAATGGGCCACACACTGGCCACTAAACCCGCTAAGCAAGGATCCGCGAAGATCTGAAAAATGCGCTACGTTACAAAAAGAGATTACATTGTTGGTGGAGTGGGCCCGCCTCTGCTATAACGTGGCTATAGAGGCTATTTTCAGCCTCATAGGCCCATGGGCCCATCATGACCCAGCTAGGCGGTCAGGCTTTGGCTCTCCAGCCATGTGTCCTCAGGTCCAGCCGTAGGTTTCCGAACACACTTCAGCCATTAAGCGCCTAAGGGTTTCCAGATAGTCTCCGAATACCATCGACCCTATTCGAGCAGGATGAGTCCGACCGAACAGACCTCAGGGTTCTTGTTCGGACCATCAGCGGCTCTAGCGTCAGAGCATCGTGCACCAGATACCTACACCGAATAGGCCCATTCGTCCATGTTCGGGTCTCAGCACCAGGCCACCAGGTGCTGAACAGCCGCACCGAATATGCCCACTGGCCCCTGTTCGGCACCTTTGTGGCCAACAATGTTGAGTGACTCTTCGCTTACCATAGCAGTTAATGGGACGGCGTAATGCACCTCCCCATGATCTAGAGTAATGACAGTGCAAGATCCCAAGGGGCTTCTCAAACGGACAACCTCCACTTTGGGAACTCAACCGACATGTCCTCTTAGTTATCATTGGAGAAGGAAGCATCCGGACCCTTTAGGTCCCTAGCCTATATAAGGAACAAGTAACCTTCATGCAAAGGTACGAGACATCTCTCACACACAATCGTCCACACGCGAATCCACACACCAAGGAACCTTCCTTTCCTACCCTCTTTAGACAGTCTGACCTGACTTTGGCATCGGAGGGTTCCCCTGGTTCTTCAACTGGGACCCCTTGACGTCCTTTCTGGTCTTGCAGGCCTTCGTCTGGATTGGCGACTGATCTTTCCCTCTCTTTTAATGGAGGCCCGTTCGGCCCACTACCGAACAGGAAACACCATCACATTTTTGGCACCGTCTGTGGGAATCGACGACTGCCATGGCTCGTGGACGATCCTCCCACCCAAACCTCGACAGTAGGGCAACACGATCTCGCCAGTCGTGAGGGGACTCGCATGACCAAGCCCCTTCCGCCGATGACAACAGTGCCCCCGCCGGAGCGACTGCCAACGGACCTGTGGTCGAAACTCTGTTTTGGCCCAGGAGGTAGCCGAGCTCTGGGGACAGTTGCAACAATTAATGGGGGTCTGTCATGGACTTCAGACCCAGTTGGCGAGGCAGCCAGCCCCAATAGTCCCCCCGCCACCGGAGCAATAGGCAGAGTCATCCCGACGACAATCGCCAACTCCGTCGGCATGCCATGAACGTCGTGAAGAGTCAGCTCGACGGTCGCGACGAGCCCTGTCAGCCCACCGAACACCAGAACGACAGGACGACTTCCCCGCAGGTCCTCTGCGGCTCCTCCTCCTCCACGTTCCGTCGTCGGTGCAAATTCCCACGGGTCTAGATGAGAAGGCCCTGCGCATTCCAACCCAGAATTAGCCAGACGACTTCGTCGCGTCGTCGACCTGGAATGACGCATGGACACAATGGTTCAGAGGGTCGAGGGTAGAGCTCCGGCAGACGACGACCTGAACTTCCACTCCCTGTTCGCGATGGAGATCCTGGAGGCCTAGGTCTTGCCGAAGCTGCCCCTACCTTCCATTGCTCCTTATGATGGCACCACCGACCCAGCAGATCACATCCATGGGTTTGAGTCACACGTAGTGTTCCATGGAGAATCAGACGTAGTGTCGGGCCTTCCCAGCCACTCTGAAGGAGACCGCAAGGGCTTGGTTTGAAACCCTCCCAGTGGGCTCCATCACCTCCTTCCACCAGTTGAAGAAGTCCTTCCGCAACAACTTTCTGGGTGGAAGGTCCCAGACCCGCACGGTGGCCTCTCTTCTATTCATCTGACAGAAGAAAGGCGAGGCTCTCTGGGACTACGTCAAAAGATTCCAGACCGAGGTGCTACGCATCCCACGTCTGGAAGTCCCGCTCGCTACCAGTGCCCTCATACAGGGCACCCGCAACAGGTTCCTCTAAAGAACGTTGGGGGTGCAACAGTCGACGATGCTAGACGAGCTCCTCTTCACCGCCCAGCGCCATACTGCATGTGAAGAGAGTCTAGCCACCAGCAGAGCTGAGCAGGCCGATCAGGCGAAGAAGAAGAGGCCTTCCAACAACAGTTCCGACCGAGAATGGAAGAAGAGCCAGTGCAATGGGGACTTGCCACGCCGACCACGCCCCTTCACCGAATATACTCCTCTCAAGGTGGCCGCTGAACAGATCCTGGCCGAGATCCAGGGCGAGCAGTACATTCGGTGGCCACCCAGGATGCGCTCTGACCCCCCGTAGGAGCAACCAGGACAAGTACTGTTGCTTCCATCGCGACCACGGCCATAACACCTCTGAATGCCGACAACTCAAGGACGAGATCGAGTCCTTGATCAAGCGTGGCTATTTAGGACAGTATGTGCGCCGAAACGAAGAACGCTCGAGGTGCCGAGAGCAGACCCCCGAGCAGCCCATCAACAACAATCCAAATGGGCAGGAGATCAATGTGATCGCGGGAGGTCTCAGCGCAGGCGGAGAGAGCATCCAGAACCGACGCAACTATGCTCGGAGGGTGCATCAGGTCAAACGATCCCCAGCTCCCCGGCCAACCCCTTATCCACCAAGCCCGACACACGCACGATCCAAGGAGGCTATCACCTTCTCGAACAATGATCTTGTAGGAGTTACAACTCCACACACTGATGCATTGGTCATTTTGGCCACCATCAACCATTGTAATGTGCGGCGTATCCTCGTGGATAATGGAAGTGCATTGGATGTATTAGAGTACGATTTTTTCGTTCTCATGGGTTTGAAGGCTGAGCAGCTGACCCCAGTAGAATCACCTCTGTTCGGCTTCTCTGGAGTCTCTGTACGGCCAATGGGTCGAATCCGTTTGCCAATCACTCTGGGAACAGCACCAAGGAACATGACCAAAATGGTGGAGTTCCTTGTCATTGAAAGCATGTCAGGGTACAACGCCATCCTCGGTAGGGGCTTGATCAGCTGCATCAAAACCGTACCCTCTTCTCTGCACCAGAAGATGAAGTTCCCAACTTCGCATGACATTGGGGAGGTGCTCGGAAGCCAGCTCGAGTTTCGGAAGTGCTACGTTCTCTCCTTAAGAGACAAATAACCCATTGAAGACCCGATGGCTCTTCCTGAGTCGACCAGTGAGGCCTCAACCAGCCGAGGAATGCCTGCCGAGGATCTGCTACCTGTACAGGTGGACGAGGACCCCGATCACATCTTTTACATTGGCGCTTTGCTACCAGAAGCCGAACAGCAACGCTATAAGGATTTCCTGCTCGCCAACCTGGACGCATTCGCGTGGTCTGATGACGAGCTGCTCGGTATCCCTCCAGAGGTGATGACTCATCACCTGAACCTGGATCCAAAGGTACCACCTATCTAGTAGAGACGGCGTCCCATCAACCGCGAATGGCAGACCGTGATCCATGATCATGTCGTCAAAAGCTGATCAGTTGGGCTGCTTCGAGAAGCCTAGTTCCCCAGGTGGATCTCAAATGTAGTCCTTGTCTTCAAGGCAAATGACAAATGGCGGGTGTGTGTAGACTACAAGGATCTCAACAAGGTGATACCCAAGGATAACTTTCCCCTGCCGTGCATAGACTAGCTGGTAGACGCAACCTCTGGGCATGAGCTTCTCAGCTTCTTGGATGCCTACTCTGGTTATCACCAGATCAGTATGCATCCACCAGACCAAGACGCCACTACATTTGTAACTGACCTCGACTTCTACTGCTTTACCAAAATGCCATTCGGTTTGAAAAACGCAGGCGCAACTTACCAATGGCTGGTCAACAAAATGTTCGAGCAGCAGATCGGGCGCAACATGGAGGTCTATGTCGATGATATGCTAGTCAAAACGTGCCCGAGTGCCGACCACATCACCGACCTGAAGGAAACCTTCGCCACCCTGTGAAGGTACAACATGAAGCTCAACTCGGCCAAGTGCGCTTTCGGAGTGTGCTTAGGTCCTCGTCTCCAATAGAGGAATAGAGGCCAACCTAAAAAATCAGAGCCATAATGAAGATGAGCCGTCCAAGGATAGTACGCGACGTCCAACGGCTCACTGGACGCCTCGCGGCCCTTAACCGCTTCATGTCCCGAGCAGCGGAGAGAAATTTTTGCTGAGTTGTGCTTGAATGACATTCATGATAATTGTATGTTATTGATGATGACACAATGTGATAAAATGACATGCCATAATGCCATAATGATCACATCCTTTGTTCAATGCAATCTAAGTGTAAGCAATCAAGTTTATGTTAAAAAACAAAGATCAGAATGAAAAGAAGAACAAACAAAAGAACTTGACTGGTCAACAAGCAAGAGCACATGTCGACAGGTACTCAAATCTGAAGTTGAACTGTCGACAGGTATGGAAATATGTTGACAAATCCAAACCAGTAAAACTGCATAAAGGACAACATAACTCAAAGGTTCAATACAACAACAAAAGAATTTCAAAAATTCAAACTCCATCATGTAACTGTTGTAAAAAGCTTGGTCATACTGAGTCACAATGCTAGAACAAACTGAGCATGATGAAATGCAAATAATTGTGGATTCTTAAGCATTTACTTTCTGGCATGAACGAAATAATGGGACACAAAGTAATTTGGGTACCAAAATGCTTTTTCTAATTTGTCATTGCAGGAATGCCTAGCAGCCCAAAATCAAAACAAGTGGTACTTGGACAGTGACTGCTCGAGACACATGACAGAAGATAAAGAAAAATTTTGTTTGTTGGTTGAAAAAGATGGAGGTCAAGTCATCTTTGGAGGTAACAATAAAGGCCAAATAATTGGCACATGTAAGGTAGGTAAGAATGCTTCTAACTCCATTGAGAATGTATTGCTTGTTGATGGTCTCAATCATAATCTGCTAAGCATTAGTCAATTGTGTGATAAAGGCCATAAAGTTATTTTTGATTCAGAAGCATGTCAAATCATTGATAAAAATTCTGGTAGTGTTAAATTTTCTGGAAAAAGAGTCAATAACATTTATCTAGTTGATCTAGATGAATCAAAAAATAAAAACTTGCGTCTTGTTGCAAGCAAAAATGATCAACTTTCTTTATGGCATCGCAGGCTAGGACATGCAAGCTTCAATGTTTTGAACAAAATCATGAGAATGAAATTGGTAAATGGACTTCCTGAAATTCACTTTAATAAGGACTTGAGCTTTTGTGATGCATGTGCACAGGAAAAACAGACTAAAAAATCTTTCAAATCTAATGCACTAATAATAACTTCAAAACTATTTGAACTGCTGCACATGGACCTTTTTGGACATACAAGAACACTTAGGCGACGTTTGATAACACTCATTTAAAATGTCTAAAGTCTAATTTTCTATCTATTATCTAAATCTGTAATTTAATAAGTACTTAAAATATATTAGACTTCTATTAAGAGTTGTTTGATAACCAACTTAAATGACATCTGAATTAATATATTCTTTCACATAAATATCCTTATATGCTTAAGAATATGTCTATATTTATTTTTTATTTCTCATAATTTTATATATACATCTCTCAACTATCTTATAATTACATATAAGTCCCTAATTTTTATATATTACATAAACACCCCTACATACTTAAAAATATTCTTAAATTTGTGGTTTTTATTCCATATTTACTAAAGTTAAAGGAGTATGGTATTTATATATAGTACAATTTTTTAATTACATATAAGCACCTAATATTTTACATATTGCAAATATACCTCTACAAATATTGAAAATATTCACTAAATCAAAGAAAAGTTACATAAAGCATTAGTTAATGTATCAATTGTCTCAAAAAAAATTACATATAACAATAGCAACAAATACATAGGTTGTGTGCTATATGAATGCTATACATCTCGGCCTCCCTTCGAGGGAAGAGAATTCACTCAACTTGTAAAGTCTATACTTTCTGATCCTATGCCACCTTTGTCTGGTAACCCCAACAGCTCTTTTGTGGATTTACTTAATTCTCTCTTACAAAAGGATCCAACTGCAAGGATAAAGTGGCCTGAGCTTTGTGAACTTGATGAGATCAAGAGGAAGGTAGAATATGATGTTGTACAGCCAAACAACACCAGCCCAACCCCATCCAATCCCTTTGATAGCTGCAAATCCCCAGTATGCATATACAACTATCAGTGTAGCAATTTGCAAACAAAGTAGCATCATATAAGATTACCAAGTTCCAGGAATTCCATGTAAATGAAAGATACAGGAGGAAAAAACCGACCAGCTGAGCAACAAAAAAAGGCGTCACAAGCAATAGACCTGGGCGTTCCACAAAGGACCAACTGCGAGACCGGGTCACAAATATGAGGGCCTGACTGATGGTACTGACTTGCAGATAAACAGTAGAAGCAAGATTCTGGAAGTCATCTTGAGCTATTTTCTCAAGACTTTCTACTTTGAATATTCGCTGAGCAATTTAGAAAATGAACAAAAAAAATGTCATCATTTCAGAAAGGCTGCTTTAACTTATGCATGAATTGACAGAATAATAAGAACCTTGGGCTTAAATGCACAACATCACTCCCATGTTTCTCTAACACAACCACAATTTGGAGCTCTACACTATCAGAAACATACAAAGACTAGTAGTTTGGTTACAGATAGTCCATTGACTTCAGGCCCTTACTGGGAAGAAATCAATTTTATATGCAGCCCAAAAGAAGATGACTATCATAAAAATTTTCAAGGAAACACAGTTAATTTGGGATACAGGTGGAAACATGATTAGAAAAAACTCTCTGAGTGTTGGTGATTGAAAATTACACAAAATACATACTATTGAGTATACCTTTATCTTTGTGCTCGAGCCCTCCTTGCCATCAAAGTGTTGGCGATTTGATCATGCAATTGGATTATAAATATCCTTATAACAGTGCTAATTCTGATGACATTTCTAAGATCTGGCTGTTGTGGAAAAATTCCATCTCTGTTTCATCCATATCTCAACATAATCGTGCCTTGACTGTGTCCATTGGAGATATCTTTAACTCGGATGTAAATTGTCTCTGTGGTGTATGGTAGTTGTTCCTACATCCAGAGAAGAGAATTATGGAACTACCTTCTTCATGACAGAAGATGGTCTCGTTGCACGACAATCCCAGAAAGTCACAGAGGTTTCTTTTTCACTTGTTATTGGAACCTTAAAATTGCTTCGACACATATATTGGGCTTGATGCTAGGAAACGTTCGTTTATTTAGGTAATTGTCTGAACATAGATGAACATGAAGGTGTAAAATCTCACAAATCTGAAATTTGTAACAGGCAAGCATTTCATCTGCTAGGAACTATCTAGACAATGGAGGGATATGGAGCCAAGCTAGTATGAAGGATGGACCATCTAGGTATAGTATGAGTGTAAGCATGTATAGAGAAGGAACTCGTGGGTATGGGAGGCCCAGAACTACTCCTCCAGATTTGCCTTCTCTGCTCTTAGATGCCAGAATTTATTACTTGGGCATGCCTATAAGAGATCATCTCCTATCTCTTCTTAACTAAAAAAAAAGGAGGATAAAATCACATTAGGAGATAAAATCACCTCAAACGTTGTTTCTCTTCTCAGCCAACTTTCCAGAGAGCTCAAATGAAGGTTTTTGCAGCATTTGGCAAATAAATTTAAGTTTGTGAATAAATAAAAATCAAAATTTAGTTTAAACTTACTTTATATGACAATACATTGACAAATATCACAATAAATATTATCCGCTGCATAATTCTCGGGACGTGACATGTAGCATCGTTTTCAGTGCATGTCAAGAATGCGACCATGTATGTCATTGCGATTTTGATGTTTGCCCGCCCTTGGTTTTCGTGTCTATTTTGTATTTAAGAAGGCTTGCATGAACGTGTCGTACATACACGTCACGTTTCTGCGTCGACAATCGATACCCTATAGCAATTTCCTTAAATGCGTCCATCATGATAGTCGTGTTTCTGTACCGATTGCCATGAACGCGTCAGTGTAAGCCGTCGCGTTTCTGTTCTGAATTGATTATTCGTATCGACTATTTCTAAACACGACTGTCAGACTTGTCACCATTTAGAACACTGTCAGAACCCGTGTGTTCATTATTTTAAACCCAGTGAATAGCGACGACTGTGTCTATCGCGATTTAACCTTGACGTCCTTTCTGGTCTTGCAGGTCTTCGTCCGCACCAGCGACTGATCTTTCCCTCTCTTTTAGTAGAGGCCCATTCAGACCACTACCGAACAAGAAAACACCACCACAGTGGCTCAGAACTAGACGAGGGACGACAAGTCTTCTACTCTCCTTCACCTGAAAGGGGGAACTAGGGGTATGAGCCTCATAAGTCACTGGCTCAGTAGGGAAACTCCCAAAAAAATAGAGTAACAGAAGGAATAAGAGTAGCAAGAGTACACAACTAACAGGTAAACTACCAACAAAAATAAATGTACAGGGAAAGTGATGTAAGTAAATAAATTGCCATGTGCTGTAAATAAATAGATAAATATACTAACAAATTAACAAATAAATAAACAACAAGTTGCGTACAGGTGCACGAGCTAAATGGGAACAACACTACACTCGAGTTACAAAGCTTGATTCGCGATACCTACAATCGACCCGGATAAGCAACACAAGACTACCTCTCAGTCTCGTAGCCACGGACGAAAGATCTAACTACAACTCTACTTCTACAAATATAACAAACTGTGGAGTCCAACCAACACCACCTGTAGGCAATCAAGCTATAGACCCATGCCTGACACACCTCTAGGGGTTTCAGAGTCCCTAGAGTGAGATTGTGGAACGCGAGACTAGCTGGAGACTAGTACATCTACTGGTGTCTGTCCCCCAATTGCGAGCACGCTACAAGCGACTGAATAGAAAGCCAACTACACCACAAGTCACTGCCCTACTGCCATCTTTCCCTTAGCCAGACGTACAACTCGACAAATGAGTGAGATTGTCCAAGAAGATGACATTGACCTCTACGGTACACACAGTACTAGAACAAAACCTCGAGCACTAGCATGCCTCGAGTACCAGACTAGAGAGATATCTACTGTAAGTGTCAAACCACCAAGCCCGGCCACAATTGATTTTACTAACAATGTTAATCATTTACAATAACCAATTAAATATCATCAGGAATATCCACATGCGGTTAACAAGTAAGTAAACATCATAAACCAATGTCTAAGGGACCCACAATACAACCAAGTAGATCAAGAACCTCGGGAGTCAGAATGCTTCAGGGTCCATGGTCACGTTAAGGACACGATGTCTCGATATAGTGCATTCTGGATATGAATGCGTCGGGGGCATAGGTCGCGTTCTGAACGCGATCACCTAGCCTGTCGCATTCATAGACAAAATGCACAGACCACAAACTTCATCCAAAAATCCCAAGAAACCACCATTTTCACACCCAAACAACATCTGTAAGAAGCTATCTTAATGAAGCAACATGTATATTGTAACACCCCAAAAATTTTATTAATTATAAAATTAGAGATAAATTAAACAGTGACAATATAATAATCTAAGACTAGTTAAATACATGTGCACCATTCTCCCATGTACATAAAGGGGTCAAAAATTAAAATAAAAACTATAGGTGGACTTCAAACAATGGGTATTGACGTCCCAATGAGAGAAACAGGATGTCTATTGGGCCATAAATAAATTTCTGATAGGAAAATAACATGAAATCTGTAATATACAAATGGACATAAATAGATGGGCTGACTAAAGCTACTTACAACTTAATTGGGCTCTTAAATTGGCCCAAATTTGTGTACCACCACGAGGGAAGGTTTCATAATGACCTTCCAACCCTAACAAGGATGGGAATCTTCAAAATAAGGGAATGATGGAAACAACCTCAAAACCCCCAAGTCCTAGTCACATTTGGATCCATAAACAACCCTAGATCTATAAATACCCACCTTACATCCCTTAGGTTGAGTTAACAACTAGTTGGAGTTGTGTGGAGGTGAGCTAGGGCTTCATAGGAGGAGGATTTTGCCCCCAACCCATCCTTTCTTCCCCAACTTGTAACCTGTTTCGTTCTGCAGAAGACCTCTCTTAGGAGAGATCAAAGGTAGGTAATCTCAGGAACAAAGAAAACAAGTTATATACCATCTTGTAGCTCGTCAAGTCTACTTTCATATGAACCTATTTTGCCTAATTTTCATGGAGTATGTTGTATGTATTAAGTGTTTTTTGATCATCACGTAGTTTTACGGATTTTCATGTTCATCTCTTAAATCATGCATCCCTAGGTTGTTTTGATCCAAACAAAAGCCATAGAATTCTTCTACTTTATGTTTCCAGTAACTTTCATGTTATAGGTTTCGTCTAAAACCCCTAGAACCCTATGTATAAGTCAAAACATGATCATATGACATTTTTGCATGTTTTCGGGTAGGTTCTCTAATTAGTGTCCAGTCCAGATGACGTGAATAAGAGCAACCTTAACGCGTCCTTACGACCGGACACGACTCTAATGAAATGCATCGTGATAGCCTGATGTGATTTAGATCGAGCCCAGTTTCATCATATGCATCCAATTGTGTGCCTTTTGGAATTTAGTGTCTAATTGATATGCATCCAGTATACCTAACGTGATTTAGGCCTTTTTCCAACCTCTCGATTTTCATGCTTGATTTGAATAAATTCTTAACGGAGTCACTAGAATGTGTCATAACCCCATGACGTGATTTTGCAACCCTAGTGAATGCGTCAAACTATCCGGACGTGATTCATCCTGAACGTGTCGCCTACCCATGACGCGATTTAAACACGTCTACATATCCTGACGTGATTTAGTCATGTCTATTTTACGTCCCCAAGCCTATTTTGCATGGTCTTTAATGTTTCTAAAAAGCATCTCTGTACCTGATGCAATAAGATCCTTCCAGAGACTGTCTTCTGTCATGTCAGTCATGTTTAGAGTACTGTTACAGTCTGTTAAGTCTGTCTAATGCCCTGAAAGATTTCAACCCATGTAAAAACTTTAACAACCTGAAAGTTATTCTAATTACTCTTAATTGTCTTGATTGATCTCTCTACCATATGATTTTTTAATTCCATCTTGATGATTTAGCTTGATACTTAAACAAAAATCTCATGTCTTTAATATGTATTAACTCATAATGTTGTCATCTTGCTTATCTTATCATATATCATGACTTCGTGTTATTGCTTTCCATTATGTTTTAAATCGATGGTTATTGTGAGATCGTGAGGCACGTTCTTTCACTTACACACATACACAATAGGTAGCATTTCTTAACGATTTGGAAGCTCTCCTGTCGGATATTCCTTCGGGCGGACTAGGGACCTCATTGTTAACATATCCGTAAGTTTCTGTACTTCGTGGATTCCCTCATAGAGACCGAGTAGATTGTACTATTGAAGTTTCCAAAAAATAGTGTGCACTTCCTTTCTCATATACTTTCTCGTAGAGCGTAACTCCATACATGATAAACCAAGTCAATAATGTAAAGAGTGAACTAAACAAAATTAAGCTATTATTGTAGTGATACGATAGTTCGGATCCGAGTTTAATGGTTTTAGTGTAGTGCGTTGGGCCAATGTGTGGCCATTGGGCCTTGGTTGTGGCCTTGGTGTGTTGTGTGGGTGTCGGGGGCCGGAGATTTGAGCCCACAGAGCCTACTAGTTCTCTGTTTGAGAATGCGGCAGGGGTGGGTGATGCGTTCTTAACGCGATGGACCACTACAACGTGTTCCCGCCTTTTTCGGGGCTTTGTCTATTTGTGCGACGCATGGTGCACTTGGAGCTGATGGGTGGCACGGTCCTTGTGAATGTGTCCCCATGGTGCCTCGCGTTCTTAACGTGATGTTCACCCCAACGCGTTCTGATTTCCGATTGGGTTAAGTTTGGCTTGTAACGCTCAATTTTTTTTAATTTATTTATTGGAAAAATGTGAAGATTTTGATTGTTAAATATAACTACTTTCATAATATGTAATTAACTTTAATTTAGGATTAATTTGTATTAATAAATATTATTCTAGTGTCGTACTCAGAGGTGCGCACTTCGATAGGGCGACACCGAAATTCTGTAATAAAATTGAAATCCAAGAACACCATAATTTCCAGAAAAAATGTGCTGATGCTAGAAATGTAAATATCCGGAATTTTTGACGCGCGTATTTCAAGATTAAGTCGACGCAATGATTTTCTGAGTAATTTTTGCTGGGTGAAAAATAAATTCTAAAAATTAAAATAAAATCACCATAATTTGTAAAACTTTCCCATTAGCTTATGGTTGAAATTTCAACTTGAATGGACACCATTTGGACATACAAACATAGGGTCAAATGGGCCAGTTGAATTTTTAACCATTTACAGTAACCATTTTCTGGGTTAATACCTGCTTATGTATTATGGGCTACGTAAGCCTCTTTGCACCTTGGGTTAACTGTCTACACGTATCCTAATACGTGTATGTGGGGGTAAAACCCCAAGGTTCACGTGGCTGGGCTGTAAGAAATAGGGTTTTTACTGCAACACCTGTATGGCTATGTGCCATACATGCATGGGAGTTGGGAGGTTATAAAAACCACCCTTGAACCCATCTTGTGGGTCTTTTCCACCTCATACCCAGTCTCCCTGCTACTGGAGCTATTGCTGCTGCTTTCCATGGCTGCTGTTGCTGCTTCTTCTGTAGCTGCCATTGCATTGAGGAGCTGCTGCTGCTGCTTTGCCGTAGCTGTTGAGCTGCTCCAACTGTGGCTGTTGTTGCTGCCACTTCATCATCTCCTTTTGTTGCTGGTTTCTCCTTTGGGAAGAGAAGAAGGACCTTCATCCTTTCCCCAGTCAGGTAGGATTTCTCTTCTTTTTTTCCCCCTCTTTTACTAAGAACCATGTGTTTACGTGTCTTACCATGTACCTGTTCTGATTTGTGTTGTTGAAACCAGTAGAAATGGTTTTCTTTTCTGTAATCACCTCTCCTTCTTTTGTTAGAATCCTGAGTCTAAGTGTATACCATATTCACACATTGATTTGTGTTTTGTAAAGATCATTAGGTATGCCTTTCTGTCCATTATGTCCATGCTTTGGCTAATACTCATGTCTTAGCCAAGCATACTTGTGAAGAACTTCTTACTAGATGCAAGGAAAAATCTCTTAGAAGGGTTGTATATACAATAATCTTCCTTTCATAAGTTTTTCATGCCACCCATGTTGTAGGATTCTTCTTCTTCTTCTTCTCTTCTGACTGAGTTCTAGAGAACACGGGATGTGTCGACACACATTTGGACACAACTGTCTTCTTCTCTTCTGACTGTGTTCTAGAGAACACAGGATGTTTCGACACACATTTGACCTGTGTCGACACAATTGTCTTCCTCTCTTCTGACTGTGTTATGGAAAACACAGGATGTGTCAACACACACTTGACCTGTGTCGACACATACTTGACCTGTGTCGACACACATTTGACTTGTGTCGACACAACTGTCCTCTTCTCTTATGACTGTGTTCTGGAGAACACAGGATGTGTCGACACACACTTGACCTGTGTCGACACACACTTGACCTGTGTCAACACAACTAGCTTGACAAACCAAGTATTGTCGACCTGTCTGTCAAGTAGTGTCGACCTATCTTCAACACAACATATACCACTATGAGGGATCATTCTTTTAGCTATGGATTGTTCTTAAACAACCAAAGTTTGATTGTTTCCTATATGACTACAACCTTTTGGAGTCATTGGTGTTAATCCCTAAACCTTTGTTACATGTGAGATTTTGAGTACCTGTGTACCATAATTGAAAGTTTAACAAAAATAATTGTGATGACAACTTTGGGTCTTTGGACTCAATTGAGATATGCCTGTGCAAATGGGGCTGATCCAGTCCCGGGAGGAGCACCCAAATTCATTTACTGGCCGTACGGAACGATAATAGATCTCTTGGATGTTTGGCATTGCATCATACTTGCTTGATTAGTCATCATATTACTTTATCATGAGTTGAAATTGTACTTGAACCAGAGCTGATTTTTATCCTGAACTCTTTTCTATGCAAATTTAACAAAGTACTCTTGTTCTATAATTGTTATCTAATTGACATGGTTATACAATCATCCTTGATGTTCAGCAGTGCTACCAATTAAGCTTCTTGCTCAATTCCTTAGTTATCTGAATCCTTTTGTTTAGAAGGATGAATCCTACTGGGCACAATTGCTCATTCAATTTTACTTTTTCAGGTGATCAAGATGAGCGTAATGCTTAAGGGGTGTGTGCTGAGCAGGACAACCAGTTCTCAGAAATCCAACATCTTTACTTACCGTCCAACATCTTTATTTCCTTAGTACTGTAGGAATAGAATGTAATTAAGTTTTCTTTTTCTTACTCCTCTTATGGATAGTAACGAGGAGTAATATGTAATTAAGCTTCCGCTATGACAATGTTAGATGAATAAAACATAAGTTCTATTTCTTGAGCATGTTTTCTATCATTTCTGATAAATAAATATTTATTAGGACGTGACATGGCTTGTCAGCCAAACAGAGCTAGAAGCTTTGTTCGGCTGAGGGAGGAGCTGTTGTAGGTGGTCTAGGTGATTCTGGCTTGAGAGCTTCAGTTTTGGCATTGATTCCATGGGAGGAGGACGTTCGGAGCATGGAAGCGCCGTTGGTGCATCGTTCTTCATGTTCTTCACATTGGTAGGGAGGCTTTCTCACTTGTTTGTGTTGTTTGATCATTTTAAAGTATGAGAAGCATGAGTTAGCATGTATATGTGATTCTTGAATGAGCTAATGGATGTGTGTAACTGTGGGTTAGTGAAATATGATGGTTTTGTGGGGTTTCTGGTTGAGAACCGAAGGCTTTGTCGATTTGGCTGAAAACGCAGCGGGTCGGGTAGTTGCATTCATGTCGCAACGTGCTTCTCTGACGTGTTCTCGTTGGTAATGTGACACATCAGGCCGATGTGTTCTTAACACGGCCAACAGGATGGTCGTGTCCTTCATCTTAACGCGACCTATGGGGCCATGGCGTTCTTAACGCGATAGCCGACCCTGTCACGTTATGCTTCTTGAAGTGAAATGTGTTGGGTTTGGTAGTGTGGGTCTTGTGTGGGCATGATCTTGGTTATTTTATGTTGGTTTAAGATGGTTAAAGTACGTCAATGTTGGTAAAGCATGAATTAGTGTTAATGGACTAGTTTATAGTTGATCGTGGTTAATGTGTGATTTATGTTCAACATGTTAATTGCATTATGTAAGCAAGAGGGGCATGATTTAAGAGTACTTGGCTTAGAAATTGTGTGTATATGAGTTAAAGGTTATGTGTTAACCAGTGTTAAGCAGTTGTGGGATGTCATGGTTTATGAATGAACAATTTAAGGGGGTGATTATGTGATTAGTTGTGACTTGTGGTAGTTTGCCGAGTTTGGTGGTCCGATGCTTACTATGGAATACCTCTCCAGTCAGGTACCCTAGGTTCTTTTTGAGTCAAGCATGGTGTTGCTTGGGGTTTGTCCCAGTACTGTGTGTACTGTCGAGGTTTGTGTCATCTTTTTAGACACCTTCGTTTGTTTACTTGTTAAGTTGTAGCACACCTGGTTGAGGGAAGGACGACTTAGGCCAGTGACTCGCGGTGTGGGAGTGCGATCGCTTGTAGCGCGCTCATAGTTGGGGGGACAGACACTAGTAGACGTATTGGTCCACAGCTAGTTCTGTGTTACCACAACCTCATTCTGCGGGTCTCGGAACCTGTATAAGTGTGCTAGGCGATGGTCTGCAACTGGTGTCTATAGGTGGTGTTGGTTAGTCTCCACAGTTTCTTGTACTTGTAGAGGTAGAGCCACAGTTAGACCTTTTGTTTGAGATTGCGAGATTGATATGTGTTTCTCGCGTTGATTTGTCCAGGTCGGATACTAGCGTCATGAACCAATAGTTGTGACCCAAGTGGTAGCGCCGTTCCTTTCGATTTTGCTTATGGTTTACTCCGTGATGAGTGTGGTATAGTTGGGTTAATACCACTTGGTTCTATAGTTGGTCTTGTTGTTTCTTTAATTTTTTTTAATGATTTATCTTCTGGGTTTGCCCAGTTTAGTAGTTCCTGTTAGCAGTGTACTTCTGTTAGTTATGGTATCATGGCAGTTTCTGTTAATTATTCATGTGTAACATTAGTTAGCTGTTTAATTATAATTAATTAGGTGTTTTGCTATATTGAATAAAAAGCATGTTTAGGTTCCAACTTTCAATGGTTTAGTGCTTTCTTTTACTACATGTGGATTATGTGTGTTGTGGTTATTTTGAGAAGTTTCTCTATTGAGCTTGTGATTTTGTGAGGCTCACACCCCTACACCCCCCTTTCAGGTGTTTAGCGAGCGTGGTTTCATGAAGGCGGATCTATACCACCAGTAGTAGTGTGACCTATAGCTCTTGTTGTACACCTTGGGGTATGCCCCAGGCTTCTGTACTTTTCATTTAGACATGTAATAATGTAGTGGGATAATGCAATTTTATAAATGTATATGAGATCATGTACTTTACCATGTATCTTTATACAATGTGGTTGTCTTTTATATTCCTACTGGACACGTGTGTGAGATATCCGTTGCAAGACTTCGGTCTATTCGTGGGAGACAAATTTAGATATGGAGCTTTTTCGAGCATAAATATCCAAGGTTGTTATAGTTATACTGCTGAATTTCTCTCTTGACACATTACTCTCTTGAAATCATGTTCATTGGACTTGTTACTCTTGAAATCATCTTAGGTGACATGATACTGTACTATGGACATGATTAAAATTCATGTAAATGGTCATGCTTGATTGTGGACATCTACATTTAAATTACTTGAGATCCTGGATCAGACACGACGAGTGTCCAGGGGATACAATCTAGTCCTCATTGCAGAGCAGGTAATATACTATTAACCATGGGATATAATGATACTGGAGTTGCATCTGCGCTGTGAGTACTTGCGTGTGTGAATGCTAGACACATAACCACATTACACGTGTTCATGGTGTGCATTCCAAGGTGGCATAGATCTTTAGTGCACATTATGACTCGTGTCTGATTATTATTACATGTTAAATTTTTTTGCTCATTACGTGCTTGCTTGCATGCGTGATATAGCCATCCTACTTTCTTGTAAACTATTGCTCTCTTGATTATTCTTGCTCGCATCTCATGCTTAACCTCAATATTTGAGTATTCTTACCACTTGTTCATTCATATGTTATGATGGCTCTCTCGCTAGTTATGTTTTACTGGATTTATCATGCATGTCAGTACATTTAGTTTTTGCTCGTGCATGTCTAGCTCTGAAAATGCTAATCACTTATACCTACTGAGAGATGCACGTCCTACTAGGTGAGTGCGCTTATCACCTATCTTCTTAACATTTTAGAAGAATAGGATATATATGAGGAGGAAAACCAAGACTACACTGGGGATGATCAAGAGTGAAGAGTGCTCTACAAGTCTTAGTGTTGGAGTCACAATGTCCTGGTGTCATAGTATATTAGTTTGAGTAATTGAGAGTACTAGAACAACGTAGCATGAGTGATGATAACATGTAATTTCCCTTTTATTGCGTCATAGTCATGTAGTTTAAATATTGAAGTTAAACATATATTAGATATGATTATTGAAATGAAATGAAGAGTTTGAGATTATAAAAGTTCAAATTATTTGTATTATCTGTGATTATTAGCTAGAGACTTATTTGTCGGCTGCTCATGTCTCAACGATGAATCTTCCGCTGCCATGTTTGGGATGTGACACATATACTTCAAAAGAACCATTTTCATGCATTCAACCATGCAAAACAAGCAATAAAGCGAGAGAACTTCCCTACCTATGCAAAAATGCGAAGAACGACGGTCGATCGGCGTTTCTCACGTTTCGGTCAACCTCATCGTGTGGAAAACGCGCCAAAACACAAACTCTTGGGCTGAAATCACCAAGGGCTTCCCCCAGAGAGCCCACCTCGGCCGAAGAGGGTTGTTTGCCCTGTTTGGCCGACAAATAGGAGTTTAAAATCTCGAAATTGAGAACGCGTAGCTGCATGCCATTGGGTTTAGAATGCGACATGTTGGACCATTGCGTTTATGTATGCAACATCATGCGGCAGCCCAACACGCGCCACATGTCGCACATGCAGCTAAAGAACCAAAATAGACAATATTGAAGTCGCAATGTGGATGAAGACTGCATTATGAACATGACGCCCTCTTCTGTCGCGTTCTCAAACAGAGAACCAGGGAATTATGTGGGTCAAAATCTTTGACCCACAACATCCACACAACCTGCTAAGACCCAAAACACAACTCAATAGCCACACATTGAACCAAAAATCTCTAAATTAGGATCCGAATGACTGCAAAGTTACAACAGGCTTTCCCAAGCGCACTCCCAAAGGACACGTGATGTCGTTTCCTACAATTGATAGAAATCTACCTAGTTGGAATCCCATTTATGAGGGAATCTGATTTTGGAAAGTGACTACCAAACGACATCTAAGGTGAACATGGGCTTAGGCGCCTAACTAGCTAGTTTTTTTTTCTTATTTTATGTCGACATTGGCAATGTTGAGGCAAGGTTCGATGTACTGTCCGGATCGACTGTGCCGCATCCTCCGTGGTATGGTACGGTATCGTACCGTACCGCTGAGATACGGTGGGGAAAGGGCTTGTTTGATTTTATTTTTTTAGATTTGTGACTTGATGAATATTTAAAATGAGCAAACCTCAAAAGAAGACTCTCCATCCAAACTCAAGATAGACTTTCCATCTCTTCTTATGCATGTACCCTTTCTCTCTCATATCCTCCAGAACTATTAGGGATATCACATCTTCTACAGCCTGAAAAGGAGTTGATATGCTCACAAGGTCTTCATCAAAGTTGTTCTATTCTTCTTCAACTTCGTCCTCGAAGTAGAATCACCTCAATTGGTGCTATGTTCCCAAAGTTATAACATATTATTCTTCACATTCTCTCTCATATCATGATCTACATATACAAGATTATCATGCCTTCCACATCTCAAACGAGGGCATATCTCTTCGAGACTTCTTCATCAAAGTTGTTCCCCACGACTTCCTCTACGAGCTTCAACTAGAATCACATCAAATGAAGGTCTGTGCTTAAAGATACAATGAATTATTCTTGACCTTCTCTCTCGTATGACGATCCAAACTAGCAGTGAGTGCGGCCTCTCTGCAGCCTGAAAGAGGGTGATCTAGTCTTTGGGCTCTTCAGGAAAGTTGTTCATGATATGACCAATATATTCCATTAGATCAACACCAAGAATCCGAAAACAGAAACAAAACTGTAATGTCTTAAAATTTATATAAAATATTAACATGACACTAAGAAATGAAAAGAGATAGTAAATTATACGTAAGACATGATCACTTATATAAAACATAATTATCTTTAATTTTAGAATATTTGCATATTATTAATATAATTCTTGTATTATCTTTGATTGTGTGCACTTCAACGAGACGACATTCGGTTCCAAAAATAAATTCAAACCAGAAGCCATCATAATTATTAGAGAAATGTACTGATTCTAAAAATATAAAATATCAGGAATTATTTATGCATATATGTTGAGATTAAGTCGACCTAATGATTTTTGAGACAATTTTTACTTGACAAAAAATTAAATTAAAAATTAAAAATATAAATTACTATAATTTGTATCATCTCTTAATTAGCTTGTGTTTGAAATTTCATCTCAATTAGACACTATTTAGACCTCTTAAGTGCACACATGGTTTGTCGCGGTACGATGAACCCTCTATGCACTTCAACGGGACGATATTTGGTTCCGAAAATAAAGTCAAATATGAAGTCATCATAATTATTAGAAAAATGTACTGATTCTAAATATATAAATATTAGGAGTTATTGATGCATAGATGTTGAGATTAAGTCGACCTAATGATTTTTGAGATAATTTTTACTTGACAAAAAAATAATTAAAAAAATTAAAATAAAATTACTATAATTTGTATAATCTCTTAGTTAGTTTATATTTGAAATTTTATCTCAATTAGACATCATTTAGACCCCTTAAATGTACCAGATATGAGAGAGGAATGAAAAAAAACATATTTAACGGACCAGACTATATCGGTCCGCAGCATGCTGCGGCGTGCCACTGCGGCACGCTCGAGTTATCCCATTGGAGTGACCCGAGCCCAGACACGGTATGGTTTGCACGTACCACGCGAACCATGGTTGAGAGATTAAGTCGGCCTAATGATTTTTGGGACAATTTTTACTTGACAAAAAAATTAATTTAAAAAATTAAATTAAAATTACTATAATTTGTATCATCTCTTAATTAACTTATGTTTGAAATTTCATCTCAATTAGACACCATTTAGATCCCTTAGATGTTGAGATTAAGTCGATCTAATGATTTTTGTGACAATTTTTACTTGACAGAAAATTAATTTAAAAAAATTAAAATAAAATTACTATAATTTGTATCATCTGTTAATTAACTTATGTTTGAAATTTTATCTTAATTAGACACCATTTAAACCCCTTACATACACCGGATGTGAGAGAAGAAGTAAAAAAAAAAAAAAAAAAAAAAATTCTATCACGAACCGTATCATACCAGTTCGTGGCATACCGTGGCGTGCCGCTGCGACATGTCCGGATCAATCCATTAGAGTGACCTGACCATGCCACGTACGGTACAGTGCGGTTTGGCCAACCGTGTGTTGAGGCAACCTCAATTTCATATAGGTCCTTCGTTTTTCGGTCATCAACTAGCCGGCATGACAAGGTCAGTGACTTGTTTGAGAAAAAGAGAAGATGATTATTTAGAAAATATAATATTAAAAAAAGACTATTATATGAAAACTCGCAGCACAATTCTATAGATATTATTCTTGTTAATTGATGAACTTGAAGAGGATGAGAGTAAAATTTTCTCTCACTGAATGTTGGCGTATCTGGATGTAGAGAGGTGAACACCATCCTTACAAGAACATGATTATCTTCTTAATGACTGATATATGAGTATTTGGAATCTTTATTTTAAGCCTCTAATTATGTCATTTTGGCCAGGTGCTAGCTAGGTTGACATCGGTATGACATGTCTTACTGTTCCTATCTCCTCTCTTTTGTGACTTTGTCCGATCACGGAGTCAGACAATAAAGCTTGCAAAATATTAAAGCTAAATTTAATGATCTGAGTGTTAATTTCAAAATTGATATTTTATTACTCAAACTAATGATAAGATAATGGATAAAGGAAGTAACATACTATGTGAACCTCGATATGGTATAACTTTTTTTTCCCTCTCTTTTGCTGATAAGAAACTTAGCACAAGTCAATAGAGCTCAAAGAGGAGTCACTCAATGACCCAACTTTGGGTATTAACAAAGTTATTTTATGTAGGATAAATTAATTAGGAGTCTCTATTAAATATTTGACTTATTTTCTAATCCCTAATAGAGTTGTAATTAATTATAATAAATACATTCATTGTTATAATATACGTTAAGTCTTATTGCAGTAATAACTTTCATATTACAGTCAGAGACTCCTAATTAATTTACTCTTTTATCTATATTATCTTGTTTACGTTACTTAGCACATAAATTATCCCTTGGACATGGCATAGTGATAAAAAGATAACTAGTAGAGCCACATTCGCAAGGGTGATAATGAGATTAAGAGAGGACAAATCTATGGTTAAAAGTTATTTTACTTTGAGAAGTTATATAGGCTAATTAGAAATAATTAAAATTATTCTTAGATAATAGATTATAATTCTATCTCTCCCTATGAGTGAGGATTAGTAGATAGCTAGGGATAAAGGGGGATAGAAAAAAAAGTGTCAAAATGAGGTTGCTTAAGTTCATAATTAGCTTATAGTTACAGAGATAAGTATGTAATTTCATAGTTTTCTAAAAGACTGATAGTTGTCAGGGACTTCAAAAATAAGTCCTCAAAAAATAGAGAATGATTGGTAATTCTCCTTATAAATTATCTAGAAAACAAACCCCACTGTATAAGTTATATTGGGGATAGAAAATCATGTATAACTTTTCTCTCTTTAGTCATATTTTTACTTTGATAATCTCATTTTTGTTATCTCTATTTCTCTCTCGTTTATATGACTTTGACAATGGTGGAGATGATGATAAATTACTGCAGATTCTCATATAATAAAGAAAGTATCAATAAATATCTTATGCACGGACTCTCATATATCTTTGTTAATAGAATAATAGTGCAATGACCTCTATTATCCCCTATAATTACCACTTTAATAGAATGTATAATTTTTAGGAAGAATTAACAATCAGTCTCTAATTTTGTAAAACTTATTTTTAAATCTCTAAATTACATAATTATAGAAGAAGATACTTATATAGTTTCTGAAGGGGCTTGCATAATTATTAAGGACTTAAAAATAAGTTTAACAAAATCAAAGACTGATCGGTAATTCTTCCTAATTTTTGTCCATATGCAAAAGCAGGGATAATATTATCTTTTAGCAGCTCTTTTTCCTTAGGATAGTTTATCTTAATTATCAAAATAATTTTTTTTAGTTACCAGGAGTGATAAATGAGAAATAACTCCTTTTATCCGATTATTAAAATGACCCTGTCATCTTAAACTCAATACGGTAAAATCATAATAAAATGATGGAGGTGAACATACAGTAATCACATGTAGACTAATGGAAGCCAGCATTAGCAAATTTAGTATCACTATACCCTCATGTGAACTTAGATTACATGACCAAGAAAGTTGATTATTTGCCAGTAAAACATCTTACAAACTCCAACAGAGAAAAATGTAATATTCTTATGGGCATCATTACATGTGAACCACATTAAACTGTTCCAGATGAAGTACTTCTTTTCAGTCTTTGCCCCCAAAAAAAAAAGACTTCTTTTCAGTCACATTCTGAAATTTTAACTGATGGCAATAGTTGGATTTCGGGAATCATTTGTTCTAAAGTTATTTCTCTGGATTTGTTTTGTATCACACTATCACTTGTTCTTAATAGTTTGCTATATATTTTACACGCGTATTTAAAATGTGTAGGCCTGTTTCTCACATTTTAGAGAAAATATGCTATCTTGATCATGGTTGGATGTACCGAATCGAACCACTCAATTTATACTAGTACTGAAATCTTTCGGTCTCAAGCACAGTCAAGTCTAATAATTTTTTAAACTTATTTTTGAATATTAAAATTTAAGTACAAATCAGACTAAACTAGACCGAATTGATACATTTTGATACGAATCGATATCTGAAGACTCCAATCTAATCTGTTCACTGATTTGGCCAACCATAACCTTGACGTCACCTTTACCCCCTAATTTTATGTAGCTCATTTTTACAAGTATATTATGCATCTACCCCCTATAACTATAGCATCCTCCCTTTCCCCAACAAAGTTATTAGACAAGTCATTCTCACCAGTATTTGCACAAGTACTTATAGACAAAAAAGTATTTGTTATTAATTTGTCTGAGATAGAAGTAGGGTGTTACTTTGATCTAATCACCATCTGATCCCCAATGCCCTTTTGAGGATCGGAAAAAAAAATGTGAGAAAAAGTTTCTGACATTGTACAAATTAACTCCTTATTCCACTAATATTTTTATTCGTAAAACAATTTTTAGAATGGGAGAAAAATGCAACGAGAAATGATAGGTGGGTGACCCTCTTTTCGCAACCACAGTCTGTCAACAAGGTCATCGAGATTTATGTCCTCCTAAAAGGGCACTAATAAATTTGAAATTGTTTAGCTAACAATCACAAAGTATAAGGATTAGTTTTAGAGTTATGGGGGGATAGTTCATGAAGATTTAAAATTCTAGTCACTTAAGAGACTGCGCCAAATGGCTCCGAGAGAAGGAAGGACCAATCCTTGTCAGCACTCAGCTTCCAAGCAAAGAAGTGGACATGTCTTCCCCTGCTTGTTCTTCCAAGCCACTTCACACCGCTACTTCCACACCACAAACCTCGTGCACCGGAGAAAAATTACCTTCTGATGATTCAAGAAAAACCCAGAACTCGGGAACGATCAGAATCATAACGACACACATAAGGCAACCAGAAAGGCGACATCTTCCCAGTTTCCACTCCATGATTAGGCCCCACAGTCAGGTAGAAGCATGTTGAAGGAGCGTGCCAAGTCCCTTCCATCGCAAATGCCGGCAGCAGTCACCATCGCCCGCTCAAATTGTAGATCCGTCGCTCAAATTTTGAAACTTCAAATCTACGGCAACCGTTGCAGACGGCTTCTAGATTGTTATCATCTCTGGACTGCTTCATCCATCGTTAGTTAATCCCCACACAACGTTACCGCCATCAAGAACTGTCATTGCCGGCTGCGGCCGGCTTCTCCTCCGCCCCACGGTTTCCTTCTTTCTTGTTCGCTTTCCTTGTTTTGTGATTTCGGTTTTATTAACGCCTCAGCAAAGAAAACGCCCGTCTCTCTTTCCATCTCTCCCTTTCTTTCCTCCCTTTGCGGGTGGAATGGGTCGCTGCTCTGCACAGAACCCGCGTCTTAAAATGCCCTGGAAACCCCTGGTTTGCTTGTGGGAGCGCTCTCTCTCGGACCGGGAAGCAGGTGCGCAGAAGAACGCGGGGAGATGGTGGGCATGGAGGAACAAGTCGGGAAGGAGCTGCATGTCACGGGGGCGCCGGACCCTCTTATTGTCGAGCTCAACCGCTTGGAGAACCAGCTGAAAGGTGCGATCTTTTTCTCTTCTCTTCCCCCACCTTCTATTTTCCTCTTTCCTTGCCGGTTGCTATGAACATAAGCTGCCTCTGTTACCTCCTTAAGCTTGATATTGCGGAGCTTTCATGTATCTTACATTTTATACATGGGAATGCTCTTAGAGTATGCTTGCATTCTCAAAGCTTTCGTGAAAGTTTAGAATAACTGGCAATAGTTCACAGGAAAGTTTGGAAAAGAAACTTGAGAAATATTTTAATGAGAAGGAAAAGAAACGTGTTTACGGTTTACATATTTTGTGGGAAAATGAAGGGTAAACAAAACCACTTGCGTTGCCTCTGCTCACAGCTCACCTTCTTTGCCTAAATAATTTAAATTATTCAGAGTGTTTAGTGCTTTTACAATGAATTTACAGAGAAAGAGAGGGAGCTTGGAGTTGCCCATGCTGAAGTTAAGGCCTTCAGAGCAACAGAAGCTTTAAAAGATAAAGCTATAATAGAGGTATGCACTTTTGCATGAGTTCATCTTGTGGATATGAAAATGTTGGTTCATGAATTTGCACAATTTTCAGTAAATTGTGATCCACTTTTCTGAACATGAAAGGCTCTGGTGGACCAAGAATGAGTTTGAGCTTATCTGTTGGAAACATTTCAGCTGAGCGATGAACTGAAGAAACATGAAGAGAAGCTTGGAGCCACTGACAAACTTCTGGAGGAGAAGGTGCTTTATGTGCCTACTAAGCTGCCATACTATTACTGGCCTACTGTCTAAGTTGCTTATATTGAGCACAAAAGCTTGAAAGGTATTTCTACTCCCAATCTGAAATAAATGCTTTGCAGAATCTCAAAATCATAAGACTGATCATGGAAAAGAAAGAGGCATCGGCTGCACAGCTTGCTGCTGAAGCAGCTCTTAGAAGGCTTTATTCAACACAGAGAGATGAAGATGCTATTCCACTTGAGGCTGTTATTGCACCTCTTCAGTCTGATATCAAAATGTACAAACATGAGGTATGAAATATACAATTTTCAAGTAAATGTTATAAGAAAACCCTCGTGATCAAGATTTTTAACAATGTGCATTTAGAATGCAGATTGCTATCCTACAAGAGGATAAAAAAGCTTTGGCTCGTATAACAAGATCCAAAGAAGCAGGTCTAATTGAAGCAGAAAAAATCTTGAAAAGTGCTATGGAGCGGGTGTTGATTGTGGAGAATGTTAAGAATGAGAATTTGGAGTTGAGGAGGCAAATTGAGATTTGTCAGGCTAGTTACAACTGCTCCTTCATTGTTGTCGGCTTATTGTAGTTGTTAACTATTCACCCCCATCATGGTGTCTTATCATGCAGGAAGAGAATAAGATCCTTGACAAAATAAATCGCCAGAAAGTTACAGAGGTTGAGAAACTTGGTCAAACTATTCATGATCTTGAGGAGTCCATTCTAGCCGGAGGTGCCAGTGCTAATATTGTTCGTGATTACCATCGCCAAGTTTCTGAGTTAAATGTAACTATCTGGGTCCATCATTATCTTGTTACCATCAGTGAGTGGTGTTGTCAGAAAGTTCTTTCCGAACAACAGACTTCCTTGTGCTTACTAACAACCAGTTTTTGTTTTCTCATTACCCTTTTCAGGAAGAGAAAAGAACTCTTGAGAGGGAATTAGCTAGAGCTAGAGTTTCAGTAAACAGGGTTGCCACTGTGATGGCTAATGAATGGAAAGATGATGGTAAGAAAGTCATACCTGCCAAGAAATGGCTAGAAGAGCGAAGGATTCTTCAGGTAGTAAATTTGTGGTATCTTTGCTGCCTATGTTGTTTTCATGAGCTTTATTCAGGGTCACTTGGATTAATGTGTGGGAATTCTGGTAAAGTGGCCATTTGAAGTGTTTGGTCATAGGATCCTATGTACATCTTGAATAAAGCTTTTTGCATCGTGTGATGGACTTTGTTTAGTTGGTCATTATCACACTTTGAATTCTGGTTACAAAGATATAACTGTAAATCATACTTGGAATTTTAGGGAGAGATACAAAGATTGAATCAGAAGCTATGTATATCAGAGAGGACAGCAAAAGCTGAAGCCCAACTGAAAGTATGAGTTTTAGCCCATGCCAAAATCATCAGTTGGCTGCATCTAGATTCATATAAAATTGACAGTTTACAAAACCATTCCTTTTTCTTTTTTCCCTTTCAAGGAGAAAATGAGGCTTCGGTTAAAGACATTAGAAGAGGGCTTGAAGCATGTGTTGACTTCATCAAATACGCAAGTTGACAAGTCAGAGAATATGCTCGAACTTTCGTCACCAAAAAAGAGCATGAAAAAGAGATCAGCGTCACAGCCTAGATCCTGTCTGTCTGCCAATAGGCAATCTGTCTTAAAGTTAGGATGTACTGATTCAACAAAGACTGTAAAACGAGCAAGTGGCTTGAAGACAAGGATTGCATTGGAAGAAAATTTGGCAAAAAATAATTTATGGGTGTGCAGAAGCAATCTTTTTGATGATTCTGGGAAGGAGAATAACGAAAGAGGGAATACGGAGAGAAGTACTGAAGGCACTGAAGAGATCAGTGGATCAGAAGGAGCCAAAACACTTCCTGGAGAAAGTGATAATACTGATTCACAAGATATGGGTCACTCAGAAGAAGGTGTTGAAGATCTGGTTTCAGGTTTCCTCTATGACAGGCTACAAAAGGAGGTCATAACTTTAAGAAAATCACATGAAGAAAAGGATGTGATGTTGAACATAAAGGGTGAAGAAATTAAGGTGAAGTATATTCTTCATTTCAATTTAGGAGGATTCAGTTGTGTTTGTTGACTTCATCTCTTGAACCCTTCTGGACCCTTTCCACTTATGTGAGATCTTATATGCATGCAGATGCTAGCCAAGAAAATTGAAGTGCTGACCAGGGCCATGGAAGTAGAGTCAAAGAAGATTAGGCATCAGTCTATGAGAGAAAAGGAAGCACAAACGGTTAATTCAGAGGACAATACAAAGAAGACCAAAAGCACAGTAATCTCTAAAAGGTATGATGAATTAGTGATCCAAAATTTCAAGGTTCCTCACCTGAATGTAATGGCCGCAAAATACATTTGTGCCCATGCTGCAAAAACAATTCTGTTTCTGGAAACACTATTAAGATTATGAGGCAAAAAAAATTGGCCAATCCACAATCCTCACTGTCGCTTGAGTTTTCCTAGCATATGACAAGCTATATGATACTCTCTCCTCTTCTTTCTGGGAAACATACCCAAGGTCGTTTTCTTCATTGTTTTCAAATCATATCTTGTCAACTTTTGTCATGATTTCACATACTTATGCTGTATAGTTGCAGTAACCTAGATGTTCGAAAAAGTTTCGCCTTTGAAATCCGTCTTTTCTTTCCTTCTGAAAGTAAAAAAACCTTCTTCCTCTCAACAAGTTTGCTCTTTCAATTTGCATATTTAAGTACCTGTTCACGTTATCAGGTTATTTTACTGTTTGTGTTGACACTTCTTTGCAGAGTCACCAAGAATACAGAAGCCACAGCAACTGCGAGGAGTTAAACTGGACAGGTCTCTTTCCTACCTACATCCCACATGAGTCATGAAGTTCTTTGGACACGGGTTGCTGCAGTTAATTCCCGGGGAAGAGTTAAATTAAGAACATTGTAATACATATATTTGATGAAAGTTCCAATTTGCCTGATGGAGTCAAGAGCTTCGTCACTTTGAGCATGTTGTATTCTTTCTGTATCTTGAACGTACTGTACTATGGTTAGCTGGAAAAGGACTCGGAGTTCTACTTGCTGCACTGTAAGGGTGGTTTGTGCAGACAGCAAAAAATAAAATAAAAAGAAAAAGGAAATATATATGATCGTGTTTCTTATTTCAAAGTGCATGTTCATATAATTCGTTTATCCATCTGATGGTCTGAAAATAAGGAAATTTTTTTTTATACATCCCTTTTAATAGGCCTATCCTTCCGTCATTTTTGACTTATTACAAATTATGCGATTCTTTATAAAATTTCTTTACCGCATAGCCACATATGAGTAATTTATTGAACTTATAAAAATGCATACATTAATGAGTCCTCAGTCCTTACATAATAAAAGTTAAAAAAAAAAGCTGAAAAAATCGCCACTGTCGGTGCGAGGAGATGTGAGGTTCTAACCAAGCTCTGCACATTGGAAACTAGCCGGGCCCAAGTCTGCCTAGCCCGACGACCAGGGTCGGGCCTCGCCCCGGTGTGGCCCGTTAGAGTCCATTTAAATACCCGAGTCCCACCGTCACTAGCCGTACTCTGCTCCATCTCCCGTTGGCGATGGCTTCGCCGGTGCCTTCAGCCGCCGCCGCCGCCGCCGCCGCCGTCGCTGTTGCAGCCTTCTCTCTTGCATTATACGTTGGTCTTTATGGTGGCGGCAGCTCTCCTTTTAAGCTGTCATGGTGGAGGCGTTTCCCCAGGAAGAGGCCTCCGAGGAGAGGGCTCGTGGACGCCGTGGGCAACACCCCTCTGATTCGGATCAACAGCCTCTCGGATGCGACGGGCTGCGAAGTAAGCTGGTTCCTCTTATTGCTTTCCATTTCTTGATCGCATTGCATGCTCTTTTTTCTTTGCGGAATGATTCCGACGACCTCGTGGTGAACGATTCATACAGCTTTGTGATATTATCCTTCATGTGAATAATATTTTTTGTGAAAAGGCGGGATAAATATCTTGACCTTTTCTTTTCTCCTCCTGGCTTTCTCATATTGTGCCTTTTGGACTCCAGATTCTGGGCAAAGCCGAGTTTTTGAATCCTGGTGGTAGTGTGAAAGACAGGGTAGCGGTTAAGATTATTGAAGAGGTGAGCTATATCTTTACCTGGTTGCTTGTGCAATTCATCCCCTTGTTCTCCACGTATGATCTGTTGATCTTCTGGTTTTATATCGTCTTAATTTGAATTTCATGTTGATAATGTACGTTTTTCTCATTCCTGTCGAAGATTTGCATGATGGCTTTATCTGTTTCCCCTTTTGGCTGGTTTTTCTTCCAATTATCCTGCTGATGCATAGCCTAGTAACTTATTACCCTTTGTAGAAGGCCACCTCGTGAGTGACTTTGGAGCCTCCTTGAACTGGTATCACTGCAAATAAGAGGTTGATCCTGCTCTAGACAGCGCTTTTGTCTACATTCTCAAATAGGCTGTACGGAAGTTAGAAGTATTAATGGTTGTATTGCAAAAATGAAGTGCCAGTTAAGCTTGAAGTTGTAAGAGGCACATGTTCAAGATTTCAAGTGACTTTAGAAGCTCATTCTTGCATAAGAGTTCTAAGCACTAGTCCTACTTGTCACAACATAAGGGAGCTCATTATGGCATAGTAAGTGTTGAAATAGTAGGCTATTGTCTAATAGAACTTCATACTTTAATTACTTATTAGTGTAATCTCAATTCTAACCTGCAACAAGGTATCTTAAACTGTTAGATCCAAATAAATATCTGGCTATATTATTTCTTCTAATTAGTATAACTAAATAGTTTAATTACTTATTAGTTTAACCTCAATTCTAACCCACAACAAGGTATCAAAAACTGTTAGATCCAAGTATGTTACAATACAAAAAAATAAGCATTCATGCTCTATAAGTCTTCTAACATTGTTAGAAATATCAACATGTACTTTGTTGCTCTAGGTGTGTCTAAATGTCGAATGTATTTTTTATATGTTCTCTTAAATGAGATTCTTTTGGATGTCATAATACGGAAGTGAATTTCATTTTTCTGTTTTATTTAGGGTCTTTCTCTTTGTAAGAAACTTATGGTGACTTATTAAAATCAGAAAATATCAAGGTGTACATACTCATTTCTGGAAGTACAGTGTACACACTTGTTGACATAGGGACTTGCATCCCCTTGCAAAGAACCCATACAATGAAGAAAATCATGCATTTTTGTGAATTTGGTTCGCTTGTGCATGCAATTATTATGTGGACTATTGTTGTCCAAGTCCTTGTGCAGCATTTTTCTTCAGGCTTCCCTGTGCTTGCTTACCGCGCCTTCCTTGGGTCCATCATTGCTACAAGGAAAGAGTATTAGACATGGCCTTTTATGGATTGTGATATAATAGAATTGATAGGATGTAAAAACTTGGATATGGAGACTGTCAACGAAACGAGGAAGAAGAGTTGACTGTGAACCCTCGATTGTTACCATAAATGCAGCAGAATCTACATAGGTTATGGCAGTGTCCTCTGGGAAGCCTGAAAATATGTAAAAACAATTCTTAAGAATCAAAATGCAAGAATCTCTCCATGTATTAAATCCTAGCATGTGCTCATGGTAAGGAGGTTTTGGAAGTCTGGACTTTTCTTAGAGGTTATTCGAGTAATGGATGGATCAGAAGGATTGAATATAAATTCATCATCAATATTCAGCTTTTCAGAATTGGTTCTGCAAGGCTGTTTTCTTCAAAACGGAAGTGCATACAGCTTCATCATACATGGATGCAGCTTGACTTTTACAGAAAGTAAGTATAGCTTTTGTGAAGCCATTTTAAGTGTATTATGCAGAGGGACTATACATGGATGGGTCTTTCAAATAGCTCTTAGCACGATTCATTTATTATTGGGCCTTGTGCTTCTTTCATAAGTTTGTATGGTGCTAATGCTTGAATTATGCTTAACAAATATTCTTTCCTTCTGACCGTTCTCTACATGATTTTTTCGTCAAACCACAGGCTTTGGAATCTGGAGATCTTGCCCAAGGTGGTATAGTGATAGAAGGGAGTGCTGGAAGCACTGCGATTAGCCTTGCAACTATGGCTCCTGCTTATGGATGTAAATGTCATGTCGTTATCCCAGATGATGTTGCCATTGAAAAGGTTGGCATGTCCATCTTTGGTTTCAATCTCTTTGTATACGGTCTCCTCTTTGTTGTTCTAACCTCCATTCAGATGTAGGATTCAATCCAGCCAGCAGGTCAGACTTCGCTACCGGCTACCCTATGAACAGAACTCACCATGTAGGAGAGAGATTTCATTATATGGCCATCGCTAAAATATAGATGTAATTTTGTTTGTTGTTCACTTTAGAATCTTAGATGGGTATTTAATTATTATTTCATTGCAGGATGGGTATTATGTGCTGCTAGGTTATGGATAGATATTTCCTTCTGAAATTAGGAAGTAATTGACTGGCTATGCAATATTGAGAAGATATGACCCATCAGTTGTTACTAAAGTATCTGGAAAGTCTATCTGTTATGTCCATGCCATTCATGATTTTGCTTTGGGGGCCGCAACTACTCATGTCTGAAGTGTGTGGCTGTCCACAGTATCCCTAAAGGGAGTATTGCATTGTGAACTTTTTAGATTACTGTGAGTCTGTGAAAGCTTTACACACACGTTTTGAAGGTACAGTGCCATCTTTGGAAAATTGAAAGCCTATTATAGGCTCTTACTTCAACTTTTATATTATTGTGGAAATTTCTTTGCTTCATAAGGGCAAGAAAAACATTTCATTTTTGAAGTGGCTATATTTATTAGCCTTGTCCGATCATGTTATTTTCTACTTCATTACTCTATGTTGATACTTCTGCAGTCACAAATACTTGAGGCTCTTGGGGCTACTGTTGAGAGGGTGAGACCAGTATCTATCACACACAAGGATCACTTTGTCAACATTGCAAGAAGAAGGGCTTTGGAAGCCACTGAAATAGCAAAAAGGCAAAGAAAATCTAGTGAGTCTGAAGTGAGAGGGTCTCTACATTTCAATGCTCATTGTTCAGAGGAACCACCTTCCTTTTTCGGTAGCAATTGCAAGGGTGGTTTCTTTGCTGATCAGTTTGAAAACCTGGCAAATTTCCGGGCACACTATGAATTTACAGGTCCTGAAATATGGGAACAGACTGCAGGGAATCTTCATGGATTTGTTGCTGCTGCAGGTACAGGAGGCACTCTTGCTGGAATTTCACACTTTCTTAAGGTTTTACTCATCATCTTTCCCATTCCGTGCATGAGTTAATGATTTTTTGATGCTCTAAATAGCAATCTATATTTCACCTCTAAACCTTCAATGTTTACATTGTAGGATAAAAATCCAGACATCAAATGCTTCCTTGTTGATCCTCCCGGTTCTGGTCTGTTCAACAAAGTAACTAGAGGAGTGATGTATACAAGAGAGGAGGCTGAAGGGAAGAGGCTGAAAAATCCATTTGACACGATCACTGAAGGGATAGGGATAAATAGACTCACCAGAAATTTTTTGCTGGCGAAGCTAGATGGTGCTTACAGGGGCACAGATAAGGAAGCTGTTGAAATGTCCAGGTTCGTAACTAATACATTCTGGATGCTTATACATGTAAAATGTTAAACCCTTAATCGAATTGTACTACAGTGCAGACTAAAGATCAATTGATCCATACAATGATGAGTAAACAGTGTGCCAAACTGATAGAAAAGGGAACGCCTTAAGGAGGAATGCCATGTGAGGGTTCGGCAGCCAAGATTAGGGTCATTTGTGCCTTGGATCTTCCGGTAGCATGCACAATTGTTTTGAAAAAATCTGCCCACACAAATGCACATATTCTGTATATTACATTGTTCTATCCCACTCCTGGGTACACAGCGAGTGGGTTCCCACTCTCATGTCTTGAGCCCAGATTCTGGATCAGATAGCTTTGTTCTTTAGGTGTTATCTACAGTTAATGATGATGAAGATCAAAGCAGCATGGATGACAGTTTTTGCCAAAACCGAAACGTTTCGGTTTCGGACTGGAACTATCCGAAATTGGCCGAAACTACTGTAGCAAATCTAGCACCATTAAAAAATAACATTGTAATCAGTTTCGGCTTGTTTCAACTGAAATCAGATCGAAACCGGCTGAAACTGGCCGTTTTACTCCCCTCTTAAGGCCACCCAATATGGCCGAAACTGGGTGAAATGAAACGGGTTCGAAACCGATACCGAAACTGACACTGCTATCCTTGTTGCTGGCAGTCAGATATTTGGTTAAGTGGAGAAATGTAGAGATTGTATGTTTTCAACAAACAAAGGATGGATTCTATGGAAAAGACTGGTTATTCAATCTCTATGTTTGCAGACACAAAGTTGCTTTAGAAGATCAAGCAGTGGGTCTGAGAAATGGAAATTCTGGCACACACCACCAATAAGGTTTTGTCATGAAAGTTATTTAAGTGCACTCTTGAATATGTGGGTCTGCATGAGTTCGCTCAAGTAGCTTTCATGATGAAGCCTTGTTGGGGTCTGTCAGGACTTTTATGCCCTGCCGTGAGGTTCTAGTTGGATGGTCTTGCTGCATCATCCTTTAATGATTCCATGAATGTGTTAGTTCATAGTCAAGTATTTGGGCTGGTGATATATCTTATTGGGGATGGGGTGTGTGTGGCTTATGTGTTTCATGCAGAGTGCTTCTTTTCCATGCCACTCAAAGCAATCTTGGGGGCATGGTTTTGCTTTTGGAAAATCGCGATGGGGATTGACTTCTCTACCATTCTATGCTAGCCATGTCCTGTTTCCCATGTGGACCTCATTACGATCCAAAAAGGGTGTTTTATATGTACATATTTGGGAAAAATTATATATATGCTCCTAAATCTATCGTTTTCGCATGTATATCCTTAAAATCTGCGTACTATACCCAATACCTTTGTATTTCATATATTTCATCATATATATTTCTACTGTTTGATTCCATCCATTTAACTCTACCACATTTGAGTTAAGAGTGCAAAAAGACTAATTTGTCCCTTGCAACTCTCTCCTTAGTTAAAAAAAAAAAAAGAACTCCCACTGGCACCCCCTCCCACATTCCCCCCATCGGTCTCTCTTTCTGCATGCTGTCATGGCCACCAGAATCTGTTCTCTTTCGCTTCCAGCTGAATGCCACAGGCCTGGGATGCAGCTGCTCCGCTCCCTCTCTCCCGCCCAAGCTCATGTTCTGCTTTGGTGCCATCCAGGGCAGCCCCGTTAAGTGCCCTCGCGAGGAGCAAGCGAGGCCACATAGAGGTCACCCCCGCCACGAAGGACGAGGCCATCGCGTGCCTCATATGCCAGCGCCAAGAGTTCGAGGACCTTGTTGCCTGCACCTGTGTCGAGGAAATCTCTCTCTCTCTCTCTCTCTCTCTCTCTCTCTCACAGAGGGGTATTTTCATATTTTCACCTCATTTAACTGTCCAATTTGCATCATACTGGAATATTCTTTCCATTCTAACATCTTGCTAATCAGAGGGACATAACTGATTAGTTATGCTCGTATGCTCGCTGAAACCAATGTTTTTCTGAAGGTCGATGTTTCCGTTCATAACCAAATCCTCAGTCTTAGACCTAGAGGCATGGAGGCTGAAGGATTTTTTGAGATTTCAAGGGTATAGGGTATAATAGGCAGATGTCAGGATATATATATATATATATATATAATAATAATAATTTTTCTTAGATATTTTCCCCCAAGAGTTTTTGTTATTTTAGAGCATCTGGCATTTGTAACAACTTACTGAATAGAAATAGAATTAATTCTATGTGACTCCAGGTTTCTTTTGAGGAACGATGGCCTATTTCTTGGTAGCTCTTCAGCAATGAACTGTGTCGGTGCCGTCCGGTTAGCACGGGAGCTGGGTCCAGGGCACACGATTGTAACCATTCTTTGTGACAGCGGGATGAGGCATCTGAGCAAGTTCTATAGTCCCCACTATCTGTCAGATTATGGATTGCTTCCCTCTGCATCTGGTCTGGAGTTCCTGGATTCATAGAGATGTTAGCTGCATATTTTTTTTCTGTCATATCAGAAGAATTCATTGCTGGAGAGAGACACAAGAGTGGAGAAAACGCATTCTTGGTGATCTCATGATCAGTGTTGACTGCTGCTGCCATGATGTTGCTTTGGTGTAGCTGCTCCCACCTTGCAATTTATTGACCCTCTGAAGTTTCCCCACCATTATGAAAGGTGATAGTTCCAAAAGATGTGTTCGGCCCATGGTTCCACATCAACTGGTGAGATTTCCTCGCATTGTTCTAGTAGTTGATTTTCCTTAAGCCATATTTACTGCTCATCTTAGATCGATTGAAGGTTTTAAAATTATAATCCTAAAATCTTTCCTAGGTTATATAACCCATGTTCTTTTCATCATTGTGTGTGCACTCGTTGTAAGCAATATTATTCCGAATGCATCTCTTTATTAGTTGCAATGCGATCTTTGATGGATATTCGTGTCAAAGACATAATTGTTGTGTTAAATAGAAGATTCTGAGAAGAACAGATTTTTTAAGAAAATATGCAAGGTTTGAGGGATACATCCAAATTTCCGGCAAGAGGTTGGAGATAAACAAGTTAGTGTTTCTTTCTCTCTCACTTTTTTTTTTTCAAAAAAAGAAAGAAAGAAAAGAATTTCGTTCTCCCTTGGCCCAAGGCCAAGATAAACACAAAGTAGACGGATAATAGGAGTGAACAATAGAATACAGATTAGAGCCCCAAGCATACATAGGCTGCCTTTTTGAACATATTTGCCATCTGGGCCATTTGGCTAATTTACCATTTTTTTTTTTGGTTTCTCTGATGTTGATTGTTCAATCATGAGAGTGGACTGTCGATGTGAGAAATTTACATTTGATCTCTCAAACTTAGGAGCATTGAATTTAAGTTCTTTTTTTTTTTCAAATATAAAATAATGTGGAAGCGGTGACAAAAATGTAGTAAGAATGTCGCATTATAAGGTTATATGTATACGCATTTGGAGAAAAATGAAGGAATCTAGTTTAGAAAGAGATAAAACTCTCTGTTGAGACAAACCTGATTACTGTCTTCGGAACAACAAACTTGAGTTTACCTTTTCTGAAAATTCAGCAGCAAGAAAAGAGTGGCAAACAATATAATGAGGAGTGTGGCATCATAAGATTCATATGTTCACAATTATCTAAGCGAAGACGTTTAATACCCTGCCTCTATATTGTTTTATAACTAAAAGGAACCGCTTTTAAAAAGAGAGAAGCATGTCGTCAACCCTAAATACGCAGATTAGAGACACAAATGCTCATTGTAGAAAGCTGCAGAGAGAAGCCTAGCTCACGAGAATCAGGACCTTGTAAGAACTTTAAAGAAAAAGGATTGTTCTTATTCTTAGATTAAAGCTCTCTCTCTCTCTCTCTCTCTCTCTCTCTCTCTCTCTCTCTCTCTCTCGTTAATAACAACACTTGTAATTGTTAGGGAAACAGTGTAACAGTGCACATCTCAAGTGAGCAAAAACAGCTTCTTTTTTTAACTTCATGTTAATCAAATCGTGGGTTCACTTATCATGTAAGTGAACCCAACACTATCTACCATGGCGATAAACCAGTTCACTGCATCGGAGGGTGGGAGATTAGACTACTGCCTGGGCTTTTTCCGCAGGGAGGACGACGTAGAACGCTCCCCACAGAGAGCCACAGGGAACTCCAGAAGGATGATGAAGGAGGAGCTCTCCGCTTCCCTGAGATACTGCACGGTGCCGTTCATGGCCTTCACCAGCCTCTGGCTCACGTGCAGGCAGAGGCCTTCTTTTGAGATGTCCCTCTTGTGGTGAAACATCTGCTGGATTAAGGCATCTGGGATTCCCGGTGCCGGATGTGCAATCCTGCAAGAGCATTGGACTGTTCAAAACGGAGGAGTGGAAGAAGAACAGCAATGACTACTGACGGGCATGCAGAAGTTGGTAATAACAGGTTTTTGATCCGTGTGGCACATCGCATGGGCATACTCATGATATTTCTCAATAGAAAACGAGAGAATGACTTTGAGTTTGTGTTCATGGTCTATGGAGGAAAATTCTAAGCCCATGCACGACCAAGATGTTGTTAGTTAGCAAGTTTTCTTTCAGAGCAACACTTTTTATTCATAAATTAGATACAAAAAATTGTTGGTGTGTGGGTTCCGGCACCCGACTGTAGGATTGGGTAACATTGTTTACCCATTTCCACGGGTAAAAGTGTTGCTCTTCCTTTCAAATATGTCGAAGTTCTGACCATGACAAAATACGTTGGTCAAGGAAGGATTCAAGGAAAATCAGCCGTCCCCATTTTAGGAGAGAATTGCAAAAATAACCTTCTTACATATATATATATAACCACACTACATAAGAGATATGTGCAAAAATGCCCCCCATCCCATGAGCTGCTGTGGCTTGTTTGTCAAATGAATAAAACTCACTTGAATTAGAGTCTAATTATGGAAATTCTGCAATTGCCCATGTAAGGGGTCTATTTTGCAGTTCCCCCTTTCTATACAAGAAAAAAAGTAACGGGTGTCTGGACTACATGTCCTAATTATGTTATATTTTTTGATATCATTTGACTAGTTTTTTTTTATAACATAAATGTCGTTAATTTGCAGTATCTGATCATTGTAACACTAAAAATCGGATAAAAGTTCATGACAAGTTGTAATTTCTTTAACCTCAGAAATTTGGTCGAAAGATACATTATAATAATTTACTTTTATGGTCCAAAGACCAAAAGGACTAAAACATTACCAGAAAAATTGTTCCCAAGTCATGATTGGAGATCATGTACAGAGATGGACACAATGACATGAAATCTACATATGATGATGATGAAACTTAATAATCAATTTTTACTACTGAGTTATCTCAGCATCATCTATTTCATGACGATACGTCAAACAAATTCTTTAGAAAGGCAAGAGGGGTATTCGGATTGACCTGAATTCAATATGAGCAATGTGCATAGACGTGCCGATTCTTTCCATTCTTGGGGTAGCACGGAGCATAACAGGTCCTTCACATGGCACAGTGAAGTGAAGTGCATTTAACAGGAAGTCTGACAAAACTTGTTGAAGTCGCATATTGTCCCCATAAAGAAACATGTTCGATACTTCTGCAGATGATTCATGTACAAGTGGTATTTCCTTTTCCTTGCTAACAATCATACCTTGGCATATGATAGCCTCCAGGCACTCACCAAGATTAAATTCAGTGTTGCTCATCTCCGCATAGCTGCTTGGAGTTAATAGAGGAAATAGTAAGTTTTTCAGGTGACAAGAATTGGATGGGAAAATTTAGCGTCGTCCTGTCCTGTCCACCAACACAAGGCTCGGGGCAGAGATGTAAACCAGTAACAAGTACGTAAAAAAGATTCAAGACCCCCACGCACCTGAAGCATGTGACTCCTAAACGTGCAGCCTAACATTGACCAGAAATCTATGAAAATACCAAATGCATAGGCGCTGCTTACCCCAAGTCTATGGAACAAAAATTAAGGCGTATCCAAACTAGAAAGAGAAAAACTAAATCTCTTTTGACTTGCAATGCAGCACAAAATTAAAATTGATTGCAATACCAATCACTATAAATCCTCCAGCTAATAAAGGGTGCTATTTCTCAATTTTGCCTATCATGAGATGCGTGAATCATGTGGAAACTTTTTTCACCGTTCAAATGTGTTCAAGTATTGCATTTCTCCTTCAATGATAGAGAAGAAATTGCATTCTAACAGACTATAAACCATTAGCCTCCTTGAAAAAGGAAACCACTAATGCGCAATAAACCGTCCCTAAAGGAGGGAAGGTGGAATCATCAAATTATGCATAATTAATATCATGAAAAACAAAGCTCCAAAGGCATCCAAAACAAACATTGTGAGGAACTTGAGTTACTTTTCATATTTCAGAGTTATCCTGCTTCAGTTGTTCTCACTAAAACAGGGGGCGTAAAACATGAACCACATTTAGAATCTTTCTTGCGGCCTGATTCTTTTAGTTCCTTTCTGAAGAAAATGGAAACATGAGGAAATTTCCTTCTACTTTCCTATCTTAGTGGATAATCTATATAGTTAAGACTCCAAAATTCATAGTAGCATGTCTCCTTCCATAAGGAAGTGCAAACTTTGCTAGTTGGACACTTCCATCAGGGGATGAGTGCCAAATATGGATCTAACTGCCACCTCTGTAACGAGGAGATGCCTCTTAAAATATATCCTGCTTCATTCTTTTGCAATTCATCATGAAAATGTAGAATGCTACAACATTCTCTAAGATCTCCCTAAAGAATAAAGAAGCAATCTAGAGAGATAATTGGACAAGTAGCTTAGTCTTACTCAATTGGTCACCTTCGAATTTTCTTCACCATGGGGCACTTACCATCCTCATACCTCTGTAGAAGATCAACATATCTTTCGTCTTACAGCAATTCAGAAAAGCATTCTTGTCATGAGAATGCCCTAACCAAAAGCATCTATCAGATGTCACTTCAAGACTGACGAACCACATGTCAATGTGTGAAGAAAATTCGGTATCAAACATTAAGTTCACAGAAATGAAACCACCCAGGTCCGGAACCTCTGCTCCCCCCATTACAAATTAATTAATTATGA
Organism: Colocasia esculenta; assembly: GCA_014218235.1. Classification (NCBI taxonomy): domain Eukaryota; kingdom Viridiplantae; phylum Streptophyta; class Magnoliopsida; order Alismatales; family Araceae; genus Colocasia; species Colocasia esculenta. The sequence continues at coordinate 19,473,435 of CM024760.1, read as the reverse complement.
CCTATATTGGATCTTTTGTAAACCTTTCTACCCTATATAATATAGCTCTCATTATTCCCTATCTGTTCTTCTTGGAACACGAACCGACTTGTGCCAAACTGTTCTCTTCATCGACATCATGAGGCAGGAGTTTCTATCTCGTGTTTGTTTCGCAAGCAACTATCCAAGTTTCCTTGATCCGAAACAGTTTAAATGGTTTAAAAATTAAGGAAATCAGGGAAAAACAAGGGAAAAAAATCTATACACATAAAAAAAATAGATATAAATAGATACATCGACACAGGTTATATTGACAAACATGAACCATAAGAATTGTAGGACAAGTTAAAACAAAGGAAAAAGGACTCTCATTTGAGAATGAAGATGGAAGGAAGGAGGAGCAATGGAGAACAATGCAGTGGAAAGAGGTGAAGATTGAATTGGAGGGAAAAGAAGAGATCGTGGCTTAATGACTATGGTTAAGAAGAGAGATGTGGCAGTTACTGTTGGCTAGAAGGGAAAGGATGGTGGACTCTCAAGGGGCGGCGCGTATGGCTTGCAGATGAAAGGAGTTGAGGATAAAACTGGCTGCCGCAGGTTTAGGTGTCGACTGTAGGCTGCTGCGGTGAAAACCCAGGGAGATGACAGAAACAGAAAACTGAAGAAACTAGAAAGGAATAAGTGCATGTCCAGTGTTTTTCACTCTGCTCAGAGTGAGGAATAAAACTGAATTCCAGTAGCTTAGTTTTATCCTGTTTTGTCCCTAATGCACAGCCTAATCAGGCATTGTTTAATAGTCACTCACCTGTATGATGTGAATAGCCAAATATCATCCACCATGGGATGCATATATATCATCTTAGTTGTATTCTGTCATTTGACATATGACATTCTTCACATAATAAAAGGAGCAGCAGTATATCACCTTTACCGCCCAACCATTCGCTATTGACAGCAAAGGAGCATCAGAGAATGAAGAGCAATAAAATGATTCTTAAGGAATCTAGTGTATGTAGAGGGGGATGCTCTGAGAATGATCTTGAGAATTAAAGAGTCATGTATCCAATTTTGTCACATGAGTAATCATATGGGTCAACCCTCTAGAGTCAGCCTGCCACTGATTCAAAGATGTAAACAGTAAAACCAAGCAAGCATCACTAAGAAACATGTAAAGATTGGTTGATTGCTTTTTTCTCTTGGATGAAAATATTTAGTAACAATTTAGAGGTGAGCAATCCATACCAGTCCAGAATGCAGTCTAGGTCCACATCATCTAAGACCTTGGCTAGCTGTTCCTGACATAGTGCAGTTGTCTTCAGAAGCAGCTTCTGTTCAGAAGTTAAATTGGAAACCTCCATTAAACTGCGAGTAAATAACATGCCTTGAAGTGGATTTTTCATTTCCCTTCGGATATATGTCAGTTCCTTTAGACGTCTCATTGCAGCCTGTTCTGACATTCTCTGTAGGTGCAAAGCTTGTTGAAGCTCTGGGCTCGCTACATGCAGAAAACAGAAGACTCCTGTGACCCTACCCGCAGAATCCGTCCTCTTGGTTGCAGAAAGTAAGGCTTCCACATATCTACCATTTAGATCAAAGAAACCAAAAAGTAACTTCTCGGAATCTTGTCCTCCTATCAATCCATTCAACAAAATCCTTAGCTTTGTCAGCATGTCGGGGTCCTTGACACGACATCCAAAACTGTGGATGCTGAACACCTCCCCAGCTAGCATTTTATCTATTACATCCTCCCTCTTCAAAGCCGTTAGTTTCTGCATGGCTGCGTTCCATTCGATGCAGCAACCATACTCATTAATTATGAATATTGGAGGGATGAGAGCATTGGGATTTCTAATAATTGCGGTCAAATCCCCCTGCATGCGAGTGTATTTGTCCAATATCAACTTTTCTCCCGTCACATCTTGTGCAACAAAGCAAATACCCACTACATTGTCCCTCGCATCACGGCTGCAACATGCATTGGCCAGTAAAATCAGAGGCCCTTTGTCTTCTTGTGGGCCGAAAGTTTTCAACTTCATCTCAACGTTTTGCTCCTCTTTTCCTGCCATGAAACCAGTAGGAAGGCTTAGAAAGATGTTGTATGGAAATATTGTTCTAAACGACAAACATAACAAGAATCACTAGTAAGGAAAAATAAAATAAGTATGCAGGATTGGAGCATATCTCAACGAACATAGATAACCAGATACCACCTTGCAAAGCTAGAGAGAGAACGTTTCTGACTACTTCAACAGAATCCTCCTCAACAAGATCTACCAAAGGCAGACCGATGGCTTGTTCTACAGGCAGTCCTGTTAATTCTGCTGCTTTGACGTTCCACCCGTTCACATTCCCCGAGGCATCCACGGCCAAAATAGGAACAGTAGCTGTTTCAATGAGACGGACCATCTCGTTAGCAACTGTGCGCAATTCATCCATACCCTGAATCTTCTTCGCGTCATCTGCGATTGCATTCACAATGCCCTTGCCGTTATCATCATTCGCACAGTCATCCTGTAATGAGCTTCGTAATATGAGCTGCAAAGAATGTATGGCATCCATTTCAACGTCCTCCCACGGGAGACTCCGCCGCTTCACCACCTCCAAGAAGGCCTTGAATGATGAACGTGGATGCATTTTTCTACCATCACCATCCTTGTCAACTGGGTCATGCTTAGCTCCTCCCCACTTGATCTCTTTTGCCGTGTGTGACCGGAACCAAAAGATGAAATCTTTGCTAGTGATTTTTATGGCAGCCATTCCACAAACAGCATCACCCAGAGTTGAAGCACCTGGATAACCTGCCTCAGAAAGGCTGTCAGTACTTAAGCCTGTAGTAGTATTGTGGCAATCTATAAGCCACCCAGCAATATCCCTTATCTGACCCTCTGTGGGTGTTATTCCAAGCAACCAGAACTGGTTATGGAAATAAAGGGCCGCACCATCACATTTCACAAGATCCATGACATTTGGTGATTGTGTGAAAATGCCCACAGGTGCATCCCTAAGTAACATATCACAAAGAAGTGTCTGTGTCCTGAGGATATGTTTCTCCCTCGTCTGAGCAGCCAATTCCACTTCCTTGTTCAATTGGATGGCAAAAACTTGCATCAAAAATTCACAAGCATATCTAAGTGGGAACGGGACGAATCTAGGACTGCAGTGATGGCACACCACCAATCCCCAAAGTTTCCTCCCTTTCTGTTGCTGCCCACTGCCGCTATCATCTTCATCATCCTCACTTATTGTGACAGACATCACAAGGGACGCAATGGAACCCATGTTTGACATGTACTGGGCATGGCAGCCATGAGGTGCTCTTAAGGTAGATCCACACAAACTCAATGTCTGTGTGAGCCTCTTGTCCTGGATCACCTTCACTGGCTGGGCAGAGCAGTCGCATACCAACCTAACCTTGTTCTTCATGAACATAAACCTCGAAGCCTGAGGAATATCGGTAGCAGGGTAGTGCAAGCCGAGGTAAGGCTCCAGATCGGACCTCCGACATTCGGATATGACTTCGCCATGCTCATCCTCATGAAATTTGTAGGCCATCACCCTGTCATAACCAGTAAGATCCCTCACTTCCCGAACCAGGACGTCACACAAGAGGGAAATGTTTCCACTTGGCAAGGCCTGCAACCTGGAAATGGCTTTCGCCGCCAGTTTGTAGGATTTGAGTGCTCCGGCCGCCGTAACCGGCACATCCGTCAGATTCACGGGCTCCAAGTCTATGATCATACCCACTTCAACCCGGTGAATTATGGCATAGAAGGGCTTGCCGGAGTTCTTGCAGTGAACAAGTATTGGGTTGAGGAGGTTAACGTCCCCAAAAGTCGCCGCCTTTTGAAGCGCAACAGCACTCTGAGACCGAAAAAGGGTGCGCACATCCATGCCGATGGTGAGGGCTTCCCGCTGCTCGATGCTGGGGACGGCATGCGGAGCCAGGTCGAGCATCTCGGGGGCGTTCTCGCTGTAGGCGATGACGGTGAACGCCTCGTCCTCCACGGCGATCATGCACCCAAAGGGCTGGATGAGGTTGCTACGCTGCATATTCTGAAGGTAGGCGGAGACAGCGGCGGACGACGGCGCGCCACTGCTGCTCCCGGCGCCGGAAGCGCCGCCTGCCCTGTTGGCCGCGGCGGCGCCAGTGGAGGCCGAGTAGTCGAACGGCAGCTTGGACTGCTCGAACTCCGCATTCAGCTTCGCGTCCGCGCTCGTCTGGGCGACGATGCGAGCGCTGTGCCTGGAGCGCCCGGAGCTGCTCCGAGAACAAGCAGGCTTGTTGGAGGTCGACGACATATCTCACATCCCTCGCCCAAACCACCCCCACCCCCTCCCTCCCACTCCTCCTCCCCCTCCCACCCCCCCCCCCACCCCCTCCCCCTCCTCCTCTCCCCAGACGCGAAGACACCACCCACGCAACACAAATCTGCAACTCCCACACCCCCCTCCTGAGAACAACTCCGCACCCAGAAGCAATCAACAGCAAAACCAACACCCCCACTTCAAATGTTAGCACAGGAAGCCATCACCACCCGCCACAACACAGACGGCGACCGAACGCAAGACCCAGACCTCGCCCTACTACCCCGCGGCAACGGAACCCACCACCGAAGAGAAGGAAAACACCGGGAAGAGGAGGGGGAGAGGGAAAATTCGGATAGAGAGAAAGGGGATCGTCATAGAAAGCAAACGATCGACGGGTTCCCCAATAACTCTAGAGAGATCCTCTGAGGAAGAAGGGGACGCAGGCTCGCAGCAGCAGCAGGGGGAAGGCGGGAGAGAGAGCTCGCAGAGCAAAACCCCACGAGAAACCCGGACGCGGCCGTTGCAAGGTGGGGGGGGGGGGACGACTGCAGAGGCAGCTGCCCCCACAATTTTTTTAATATTAAATTAGTCGTCAAATCCGGTCGCCCCCACCCAATCCGGCGACACCACTACCCTCGGAAAGCCAATCCAAAGAAGGCGGCCGATCAGCTCCGAAATCGGAATAACGTAATTCCGAGCTTATCCATCCGGGGAGCTGGCAATGTTCTCAATTATACGCCAATCAGATATGGCTCATTTAATATCATAGTTTTCTTTTTATACTCTTTTTTTTTAAGATTTCGAGTTTAAATCTAACAATAGGATAGACATGTTTGTCTGAGTCTCTTATTTATACAATAAAGTAAAAACCATTTTGATAAGTCACCACCTATCAGAAGAAAAATCTTGATAAGTCGCATAGGTAAAGTTTGGTGCATCCTATTTATTTGGAATAGAGGACCCCGGTTGGGTCGATCGGTTAGAACTCTTGCTTAAAAGCAAGAGGTCCCGAG
>CM024760.1:19383332-19468035 GCA_014218235.1 Colocasia esculenta | reverse complement strand
TGAGGTTGTAGTTACACGGGTAGATCACCCTTTCTCCTCTTATTCACACTTGTCTCTCAGACGATTCGTCATTTGTTCCTAGCTTGTCTCTTTCGTTTGGTTTGCTAGAATTCCTATCCTCGGAGATGGTCCGTCCATTAAATCTCCGCGTCCTTTGTTTACCGAGACGCCAACCTTTCAGTCCGCTCTGCTCCCTTGCAAGACCGGACGTCTCGGAGGGGCATTTGTAGACGCGAGATTTGGCCCATTTCCCGCAAGGCAATTTGGCCCATTAAGCTTCGTTTGACCGTTCGTTGACTGGCCTCGGATTCCATGTAGACGGCAGCATCGACTGCCGCCTATTACTGGTTGACGGCATTCCCCTTGGACGCCGACCCATATTGACGGCCACATCCTTGGACGTCTGCATGGGGTTGGCGGCAAGATCGCTTGACGTCAAGGCTGTTTACCTGGTCTGCGCAACTAACCCGGGAATATAGCCCACTTGCGCCATTGTCTCGCCCATGCAACGCATGGGGCCGTTCCCAACGGGTATATGGGCCACCTTGGCAGTCCCTTGACCCAGTAAAAATCCCATTTGGCCTCTCCCTATTGGTTGGAGCTTAAACACATGGAGTGCCACATGTGCAAGTGTGTTTCTTCACACTTGAGCATCCAATGCTCTCAACCCCCGAGCTCACTGTCTATATAACTCCCCCTTGGTCCCTCTGAACAAGGGGGGAGAGGCTGGACGTCCATATGCTCAAACTTTGAGAGAGGAGAGAGAAAATCACACTCAAGCTTCACCAAGTCTTCCTCTACTTCCTCTCAACCTGTGGGACGTCCAAGGAGGCTTCTAAGGAGCTGAAGGAGCTTCTGCAACGAGCTAGCATCAACAACTACGAAGATCACCTCCCCCCTCTTCCTCCCTTTCCCTATTCTCTTTTAGATACTTGCATATCACACACTCTTTCCCACACACTCTAGGCACGTAGGTCACTTTCCTACACACCTAGAAAGGGGTTTCCCAACCAAAAACGGAGGGAAGAAGGGTGGTCATAGCATTTGGCCACCCCTCTTCTCAAGTCCGCAACCGGTACGGGACTCTCCTTTTGGGCCTTCCACCTTTCGTTTTGAACATTTGCTGCACTATTTAGAGTCTAATTGAGTCTTGTTCTGTGGCAGGAACAATCCAAAGAAGACCGTGGAGCTCTTCTCTTTTGGCCGGCTGAAGGAGAAGAAGTCGAAGTCTCACCATCACCCGCGACGCGAGGCTACCACTCCGGCGTGATCACACAACTCCTTGGGCACAGGTAAGGCCCTGGCGATCACAATCATCTCCCATCCCCTTCCGGTTCTCCTTGTTTTCCCTCAGTCAACCTGGTCAAACGAGAAGTCAACGAGGTCAACCGGCACATTCTCCATCGCCAACGAGGGAGCGGAACGTCCGTGAACCACCGTCGGAGAAGGTCACACCAGTCGGCATCCGAAGACGGGGGCGGAACGAGACGTCCACACTAACCCCTAAAGGCAATGGGATGTTACAATCCAACTCGGACAACACAACACAAAAACTACCTGTCAGTCTCGCAGTCACGGACGAAAGGTCTAACTGCCGCTCCACAAGCACAAGCCAAAGAACAGTGGAGACCAACCAACACCACACCTGCGGACCACACTGCTTCAGGCCCATGCCTAGCACCTTTAAGGACTCTCGCCTAACCTCCCTAAACTGAGGCACTGGAAAACAGGACTAGTTGGGGACCAGTGTCGACTACTGGTGTCTGTACCCCCAACCACGAACGCGCTACAAGCGACTAAACACAAACTCTCACAAGTTGCTGCCCTCTGTCGTCTTTCCCTCAGCCGGATGTACAACTCAAACACACGAGTGAGGGTGTCCAGGATAGACGACACAGACCTCGATGGTACACACAGTACCGGGACAAACCCCGAGCACTAACGTGCCTGGTTCACACAAAACCTGGGGTACCCGACTGGAGAGGTATTCCGGAATAGGCGCCGGACCACCACACTCGGCAATGCACAAACCACAATACTTACACATTATCTTTATTACAAACCACGGTACGCATGTGAAGAACATCTTGTCCTGGTCACTCTGTGACCCACAAGCTTGCCTACACAAACACATACACAATTTACATTATACAATAATATCTTGGCATGTCATTGGTCATGATGTGACCTCCAAGCTAACTGAAACCAACATATACTTAAATCACAATAACATACAATAATCTTGCCTGCTATTGGTCACCCTGTGACCTCCATTGCCATATTAATACAATATACTAACCACTTAATAAACATGCAGAAGACACTAGAGGGCCGAGGCTAGGTTCACACTGGAACCTCACTGCCCAGCCATCACAAACTAACCTTATACACACACCCAAACCATGTAAACCATATGTCAATCATGTAAACAGCACGTCCACCATAAAAGCGACACGTCAACCACATAGACAACATGCTCATAGAGCGTTACAGGTGCCAACGCACCACTCGCACTGACCATGCACATAAGATACAAATAATCAAATAATCATACTATTCAAAACATGCACCTCGACTGAGGTCGCGACGTGGGGTAGTGTCGCCTTCAGAATGCGACACCCCGAAATGTCACGTTCAAAAACCTGAACGCGATGGGTTGGCCTGTAGCGTTCAGAACGTGACAGGGGGCTCCGTCGCCTTCACAGGCAGGAACCCTAATCTGGGATGCTCTCCCCGGATCACCCCCACAAGCCATACAAACCATGCTTAATTTCCATTTTTCATGCTTTAGTGAATACCCTAGCATGGTATCTATGGTTTATAAAGCAAATAACGTGTTAAACACGTCACACACACAATCCATGCATCAAACGAGGTGGATTCTCCCTACCTTCATGAAGAACACACAAACCAACCACGGCACGGCATCTCCTCCGCTCCATGCGACGTCCTCATGGCGAGAGCGCACCGAAAACCACTCCAAAATGTTGAATCGCCCAAAATCCTCGCAGCAGCTCCTCCCCCTGGCCAAACAGAGCGTGCTCAGCTCTGTCTAGCCGACTTGGGTTATGAACTGTGTGCGGTTAAGAATGCGACGTACACCTCCGTCGCGACCTGAATGCGATGGAGTACGGCGTCGCCTTCTCAAGGTTGACGTCAGCATGCCGCCCAGCGCGCGACACGCGACGCGCATGCAGACGAGGACCGCATATCGGTGGCAACGGGAACGCGACCACCATGGCCGTCGCTGTAACGACCCGACCTCCCGGACCCCCGCCAGGGACCCCGAAGTTCGCGTCTCCACCCACGGATCCGAAGACCCGGAAGGGTTATAAGAAATAGTCTAGTGAGATATGTACTGAATTTAAATAATTAAAACAATATAACAATTGTACAACGTGTCCCAAGTAAAAGCATAGGTACAAGAAGAAAGGTGCAATCCTTAAGAGGCATACCCCGAGAACTTGCAAAGCACAACTCTCTACTCACTCAGGTACAAGAGCTCACAACACTCGCTCTCACTGCTGCTGACAACACACGGCGCTACAAACCACCTCCGCAACCCGTCTGACACCGAGCTCCCGCGACAACGAGCCCCTAGTTGAAGGAAGTAGGGGGGTGAGCCTCGCGAACAAGGTCCAGTAGGGATTACCAGTCCCTCACCGACCAGAGTAGTAGGAACTCCGAAAATAGAAAACTACCCTAGAAAGTTGTAAAGCGAGGAACGCCTACAGTAGGGTACTACTAAGCAGCGGAACAGAACAATGCAATGCCACAACCACCAACCAAGGTCGTGACACACACACGACTCCCGCAGAAACCAACGGAGTCTGGCACAAAGCGGAAGCAACCCTCGGAACACCCGTCGAGACCACGCAACAACCAGGTGAGAACAATGTCTCACCACAACTCAGACCTCCACAAGGTTGAGGGCCGACAAACAGAACCACCCCGGACCCCAGACACACCACGAGGTCAGGAAGCCACACGCGCTAGTGCCACCATGGACTGGCACCCAAGAACGGGACTACGGAACCGAGAGGACACCGAAGCGAAAACCACCAGAAGCACGGGTCCACACAAGGCCAGACCAACGATGCCCATAGAGACTAGACACAGCCAGGCTATAACTGCCATGTAAGCTCGGGCAACGAGTCGTACTTGGAAACGTCGTCACAACAACAGCAACCAAGCCACCGCCGCTAGCAGCCAAGAGGGGGACACGCTGTCCACGCCCTCTACTCGCCAGCCTAGCTCCTTCCTCCCCTCTGCAGAAGAGCGAGGCAGAGCCACCATAGAAACACACAAATGTACGCAACACCACAGCCTGGCCAAGCTGTGGCCCCACGCCTAGCACCACTACGTGGCTCCGGAACCAACGCAGAGAGAGGTAGTGAGACAAAGGACTATTTGGGCCGTGCCGGGAAGAAAACACCTCAACAACCTCAGCGTCCTGCCCCAGACAAGAGAGCTCTACAAACGACTCAGTGCCGCTGTCCAAACCTCGTTTTCCCTTCAGCTCCAGAGTTCGCCAACTCGGCTTCCAACTTGAGCACGCTCATAGCCTCGAACGCTCCCTCAAAGGCTTCCGAGGATGGGGGTCTCAGGCAACAGAGATAACCTCTGAACAGGACAAGCCCTCAAGTGCCAAGCACCGGGCGAACAGGTGGGGCAAGCACAACAAGAACCACGCCGAACCGCTGGCTTGTAACCCACGACAAGACAAGCAAGCACGAGGCACGCACGGACCCTCAAGAGGGCCGTCGGCCAACCAAGGCACGCACGAGCAAGCCAGAATCTCGGAACACTACCAGAAGTATGGAAAGCCCGTCGCTCTACTACTAATCAATTAGCCGCTGATTAATCGATTATTAGACAGATGCGACACTCCTGGCACTGCCACCAGGACACGGCCATGAAGGTGTCACCTTCAGTCGCTGAACGCAGCTAGGTAACCTGCCGCGTTCCCCACATGAAGGTCCTGAGGGCAAGCCAGCCCTGGGGCACACGCCGACACCCCAACTGGAACCACGAAACACCCGAGGCACACACAGGCACTATCGCGTCCCCCTAGGCTGTCGCGATACCATCGCGACGGGGAAGAGCACCGCGACAACAACCCTGTTGCGATGGGGCAAAGCGTCACGACAGAAAACCCTGTCACGACAGGAAAACACGTCGTGACAGTGATCCTTATCGCGACTAGCCAACACGTCATGATAAGGTCGCGCCTGACCAGGTAGACGCCTCTTCTGGCGTCGCTACGCGCACCACGGTTGCGACATCAGCAGAGCGGCAGACGCACGGGATGCTCCATCCTGGGGCCGCCCACAAGCCACATATATACCACACGAGGGAGGGGAGCATGGAGAAGCAGTAAACACTAACTACAAACCCCGAGGGGCTCCCAATCCACCTAGATCGAGAAGAGTTCAAGCAATCCCTACCTTAAACGAAGAACGAACCCCAATAGGGCCCTTCACGTCGGATTGGCCACCTCCTTCTCGCTCCACTCAAACTCCACGACGCCGGGAACACGAGCACGGCCCTCCTCCTCGCCTGAAACACACAAAGGGGAGAGGGGGAGACGGAGCACCGCCAGAGAGGGAGAAGAGAGGGGAAAGAGGGAGAGAGGGGGAAGGGGTCGCCGGATAAGGCCTTATGCCTTCGGCACCCAAGACGCGATAGGGCGACGCGTCATGTTAAAGACCTTAACGCGATGGGTCAACGCACCGCGATAAGAATGCGTCCCCCAAGGATGCTGCGACAACGTGACAGGTCGTACTTACATGCTTTCCACCCTTACAAGCGTCAGACGACCGAAACGACAAAAAGCTGTCGCGACCCGTTGACCAGGTGTGACACAAAGATGCGACGGAGAAGCCGGGCGCGACAAGAACGCGATGCACATGCTCGTCGCGACAAGAATGACTATCGTGTCGGACACCCACGACGTGACACTAACGTGTCGCCCAGCCTAGATGTGTTAGTGGCCAGCCATCCAAGACACCAGACGGAAAGCCAGGAAGTCGGGTCTTACAGTCGCGTTCAGAACGCGACGCACACCCTTGTCGCGTTCACAAGCAGAAAACCTGTGAGCGCTTTGGGCCCAATCTGCCAGCCCACAAAGCCTCACAACCGGTGAGAACACCTAAAACATAGACTAATGGGCCACACACTGACCACCAAACCCACTAAGTAAGGATCCACGAAGATCCGAAAAATGCGCAACGTTACAAAGACAGAGCCGCCACATAACACCACAAGAACGCATGCACCACCGCAGCCTGGCCAAGCTACAGCCCTACTCCTAGCACCACTACGTGGCTCTGGAACCAACGCAGAGAGAGGCAATGATAAAAAGGACTGTCTGGGCCGCGTCAGGAAGAAAACACCTCAACGACCTCAGCATTCCGCCCTAGGCAAGAGAGCTCTACGAATGACTCGGCGTCGCTGTCCAAACCTCATTTTCCCCTCCACTCTAGAGTCTGCCAACTAGGCCGTAAACTCGGGCATGCTCATAGCCTAGAGTACTCCCTCAACGGGCTCACGGGGATGGAGATCATAGGAAACGGAGACAACCTCTGAATGGGACAACCCCTCAACTGCCAAGCACCGGGCAAACAGGCGGGGCAAGCACAACAAAAACCACACCGAACCGCTGGCTTGTAACCTACGACAAGCCCAGCAAGCATGAGGCATGCACGGACCCTCGAGAGGGTCGTCAACCAACCAAGGAACGCACGAACAAGCCAAAACCTTAGAACACCACCAGTTGGTACAGAAACCCCGTCGCTCTGCTAATAATCGATTTCTAAACAGACGCGACCCTCCTGGCACCGCCTCCAGGACACGACCATCACTGAACGCAGCGAGGTAACCTGTCGCATTCCCCACCTGAAGGTCCTAAGGGCAAGCCAGTTCTGGGGCACATACCGACACCCCAACAGGAAACACGGAAACACCCAAGGCAACACATGCATTATCGCGTCCTCCTAGGTCGTCGCGATACCATCGCGACGAGTAGAGGCACCGCGACAATAACTGTAGCGACCCTGGATATTTATGCCCAATAAGGCTCCATATCCAAGTCCGCCTCTCGCGATCGGACTGGAGTCTTGCAAGGGATATCTCACACAAATGTCCAGTAAGCATATAAAAGACAACCACAAGAGTATAATATACAAGAAGGTACAAGTAATTATACTCATTTCCACAATTTACATTATCCCAATACACTATTACATGTCCAAGAGAAAAGTACAACTATCTGGGGCATACCCCAAGGGAGCACAAGCTCACAAAACAACTACTATGACTCAACTACTGGTGGTACAAGTCTGCCACAAACAATGCCACTGCGAGCCAACACATGGCTAACACCTGAAAAGAACTATAAGGGAGTGAGCCTCAACAAGTCATAGGCTCAGCAGGGACCTCCCAAAAACAACAACTAAAAACTGAAGAGACCTCAACCGCAAAGGATCTCACTAGCAACACCATTAGCCAAATCACAACATAATCGCATTGAACATAATTAAATTGCAATTTAATAAAAGTCATTATCTAACACAGTCTACAGAAACTAAAGAAACCAATAGGACTAGAACAGAAATACCAGTCCACAGTAACAACGGCAATGCCTAGGCCACAAGCCTCGCAGGCAAACCTCAAACACGAGGGTAACAGGACTGCTAACAAGGAGCTAGTCCACTATACCCTAAAACCACAATACTCTGGAAGGCTACCCTCAAAAGGGTATAACACAACAAGTGGAAGGTCCTACAACACGACCTCCATAGAGCATAGTTACACCTCAACACCTGAAAAGACTAGTACATGGCGTACCACAACAAATGGCTACCCACAAAGGGTACAAGTACCTACCACCACAAAACCGCAACACACAGAACCTCAACACAACTGTGCCTCCAACAAGGCACACCATAGTGAGTCAAACCGCAACCTGTGAGTCACCACTCACAAGCCACAACCACTGGAAAAGCACGAGTCGGAAAGAACGACACCACCACACGAGAACGGACTACTGGTTCATGATGCCAGTATCCAATCCGGACAACACAGCACAATCTTATAAAATGAAAGGTGAGCTACCACATGATAATCTAGCATGCTCTTAAAGCTTTAAATCATCTAAGTAACACAAGATAAAAGAGGAAGTCTCCCTACCAACTAAACAAGTTCAAAGAATGTGAAGAACACCACGTCGCCGGTGTGTCCATACTCCGGATGCCATCCTCGCATGGATCCCGCGTCGCACGAGCCACCAGGAAGCTAGAACGACAGAAAACCCCCACAGCAACTCCCCCTCTCTCCGGACAGAGCTCCCTTGCTCTATCTGGCTGAAACAAGGCAATTAATGAACAGTCAAAATTGCGACGAAGGCAGACGTCGCATTTAAAACGCCTTAAACGCGACAGACTTGACCGTCGCCAATTGCGCCGCGCACCGAAAAGGCGGTTGGTGAATCGCGACGTAGGAAGCCGTTGCGTTCAAAACGCGACGACATGCCCCGTCGCCTTCTTCGCCAGAAAACTTGCGGGCTAAATGGGTTGAGAGCTAGAGCCCACAATGCTCACGCAAGGCACAAAGGCCACAAACAAGGCTCTTTGACCCCACATTGGTCATGAGCACCACACACACAACCTGTTAAACTAGATCTGAATGATCGTGCCGTTATAATAACCCTGTTACGACGGGGAAGCGTGTCGCGACAAGAACCCTATTGCGAAGGGAAGCGTGTTGCGACAAGAACCCTATCGCGACGGGGAAACGCATCACGACAGCAACCTTATCGCGACGGAGAAACGCGTCGTGACAAGATTGCGTCCGACCGGGCGGACACCTCCTCTGGTGTCGCGATGTGCACCGCAGTCGCGACACCAGAAGGAAGGTAGACCCGCGGGATGCTCCATCCTGGAACCACTCAATAGCCACAAACACACCACGCGGAGGAGGGGAGCATGGTGAAGCAGGAAATGCTATCTACAAACCACGAGGGGCTCCCAATCCACCCGGATCGAGAAGGGCGCAAGCAATCCCTACCTTTCAAGAAGAAACGAACCCATTGTGGGCCCTTCACGTCGGATTGGCCACCTCCTCCTCGCTCCATGCAAGCTCCACAATGCCTGGAACACAACCACGACCCTCCTCCTCGCCTGAAACACACAAAGGGAAGAGAGGGAGGCGGAGCACCGCCAGAGGGGAAGAAAGGGGAAGACGAAGGGGAACAGTGCCGGCCAAGGCTATAAGCCTTCGGCACCCAAGTCGCGACGGGGCTACGCATCGCGTTAAGAATCTTAACGTGACGGGTCAACGCACCGCGACAAGAACGTGTCCCCCAGGGACGCCGCGACAACCCAACAGGTCGTACTGACACGCCTACCACCCTGACAAGCGTCAGACGACCGAAGCGATGGAACACTGTCGCGCCCAGTTGACCGGGCACGACAAGAAAATGCGACAAGAAAGCTGGGCGCGACAAGAACGCGACGTGGTGCGACAAGGATGACTTTCGCGTCGGGCCACCCCGACGCCTCACTAACATGTCGCCCAGCCTGGATGCGTTAAGAGCCAGTCACCCAGAAGCCAAACGGAAAGTCGAGAAGTCGAGATATTACAATATATATTCATAATTCAGCACTTCAGTTCATTACTTTTTAGTTCTCACTAAGAAATCCCTCCATCATTTGTTTAACATGTAAAGTTTCAAAAATTATTACTTAGAAGATCTAACATGTATGTTAGTGAAAAACTTAGTATCCTATATTAATTTCTAAAATATAATTAGTGTTGTTGGAGAGTATGTGTGATTAGGTGATGGAGAGTATAAATAGTCTTTTTTTATTAGAAAATAAATAATTAAAATATAGAAAATGTTATAAATGTAAGGTACCATGATTATGAACAAAATTTATCTGGAGATAATATTACTCCAACTAAGAAGAGAGGGAGGCGGAGCACCGCCGGAGGGGAGGAAAGGGGAAGAAGAAGGGGAACAGTGCCAGCCAAGGCTATAAGTCTTCAGCACCCAAGTCACGACGGGGCTACACGTCATGTTAAGAACTTTAACGCGACGGGTCAACGCACTGCGACAAGAACGCGTCCCCCAGGGACGCCGCGACAATCCGACATGTCGTACTGACACGCATGCCACCCTGACAAGTGTCAGACGACCGAAGCGACGGAACACTGTCGCGACCGTTGACCGGGCACGACAAGAAAATGCGACAAGAAAGTCAGGTGCGACAAGAACGTGATGCACAAGTGCGGTGCGACAAAGATGATTGTCGCGTCGGGCCACCCCGATGCCTCACTAACGCGTCTCCCAGCCTGGACGCGTTAGGAGCTAGTCACCCAAAAGCCAAACGGATGGCCGAGAAGCCAAGATATTACAATATATATTCATAATTCAGCACTTCAGTTCACTACTTTTTAGTTCTCACTAAAAAATCACTCCACCATTTGTTTAACATGTAAAGTTTCAAAAATTATTACTCAGAAGATCTAACATGTATGTTAGTGAAAAACTTAGTATCCTATATTAATTTCTAAAATACAATTAGTGTTGTCGGAGAGTATGTGTGATTAGGTGATGGAGAGTATAAATAGTTCTTTTTTTATGTTAGAAACTAAATAATTAAAATATAGAAATGTTATAAATGTAAGGTACCGTGATTATGAATAAAATTTATCTGGAGATAATATTACTCCAACTAAGAAGAAGCAATCAAAATTGAGAAAAGATGAAAATGAAATTGATAGTTGTGAGAAAAAATTTGTAATTTTGATGTTTAAATACTAGAAATGCATAGTGCAAGTGAACTTTCCATTAGCTGAAATTTTTGGGAAAAAAATAATTTTGTTTGACAATCCATGATAATTATTTTATCATTCTTTAAATAGATCTTTTCATCAAATTATTCTATTCTTTTTAAATAATCATACATTATTTATATACATTAACTAAGAAAAATATTTATTCAAATCGGATAATATTCACACGGTAGAGATCTAGTTATTGTAAGTAACAGAGTTTATCCGCTATACCACCAATGTGGTAGCCAATATCTTTAATTTCAGAACCATCCGTATAGTCCAATCGCTGTTGTCGGTGGGGGTTTGCAACAAATTATTACCCACATTAGGGGTTGGCACAACTCTAGGAATGTGCACACCTATAATGACATCAGCCTCCCCCTCTCTTCTAATGGAGTCTAGATCCTCTCAGTACATGGGAGGATTAGACTTTATCGGTCACTAACGGGGTGAGGGATTAGTAGGAGTTTTGCAACAAAAAAAATTCAAATAAAAATATGAAAAAGTTTTAGAATTTTTTTTTTTTGGATAAAACTCTCACCCAACCCTCTCACCTCATTGGTGATTGATGGAGTGGGAGGATCCGGACTCCCACCAATGGGGGGCTGAACTTGTGCAAAAATAGTTTCCCTTTTAAAAAATATAAAAAATAGTAATACATCTTTGAATACGTCAAAAATGACAAGGTGTATAATCTTTTTGTCCAACTTTCTTTAATTGTCTGAAACAATTGAAGTAGACAATTAAGTAAGATCCAACATGATAAAATCAAGAGATTTTTTGTATGTGCATCGGATGATAGTAAATATTTTTTCTAAATTAAAAATAAAAAGTCAAGAAAAATTAACACTGGAGACGATGGAAAGGTTGAGTTGAAAGCCTTGAAGGGAAGCAAGGATTGGGGATAGAAGGGAAGAAAGTGGTGATTAGGTACGACCTTGTCTTGACTGCTGAGGTGGAAAGCACTCCTTAATTTGTCTTATTCCACCGCCTCGTGGGCTAAACCGCTAAACATTTGCCTCTTTTGTCACTCGTGTCGCGTTCCCTCCTACTTTATCAGTGTCTATTAAATTAGACACATTTAATAAAAATTGTATCATCTCTGCTCAAGGTTATTTAATATAGGGAGAATTAATTGTTAGTTTTTGGTAAATATTTGATATTATTTTTAGGCCTTTGTCAGATTTTTTCGCGCCATCCAGACTCTACTTTATGTGAGATTTATTTTTAGGTCCTTGATGTTAACCCTCTGTTATCTCCCCAACGACCGTTTCACATGCGAAAGTGTATAACTGTGTAAGTACATATTTACAAAGTTATATGTGTTACTGTGTAAGTATATAAATCATGTAACTGCGTAAATATGTAATTACATACTTATGCAGTTACATATGTAATTATGTAAGTATGTAAGTACATAATTTTTTACGCCTTAAACTTGTAAGTATTTCTTCCTGTAACAAGATATGAAATAGTTACACAGTTAAATGTGTAAGTGCGTAAGTATATAATTGCTTAGTTTTACTCTACGAAAGTCTGTTTGTAAGTACATACTTACGCAGTGTGTAATTGCGTAAGTATGTAACATGTGTAACTGTGTAAGTATGTAATTACATTATGTAGTTACATATGTAACTCTGTAACTACATAAAGATTTTGTAAACCTGTAACTAGGGCTTACCTAGTTACAGACTTACATAGTTTCAGAAGAACTTACCTAGTTACCAGGGCTTAACTAATTACCAAGGCTTACCTAGTTATAGAGTTACATGTGTAATTCATGTAACTGCGTAAGTATGTAACTCTGTAACTACATGTAAGTATGTAATTATATATGTACATATTATATAACTACACATGTAACTCTATAACTACATATTCTGTAACTACACATGTAATTACAGAGTTACATAGTATGTAACTCAGGGACTCTGTAACTAGGTAAGTCCCTAGTAACTAGATAATTACAGACTTACATACTCTGTAACTACACATGTAATTACAGAGTTATCTATGTAATTACACACTTATGTAGGTAAGCCTTTTTGTAACTCTGTAATATCTAGTTACCAACGACTTACCTAGTTATAGAGTCCCTGAGTTACATACTATGTAACTCTATAATTACATGTGTAGTTCCAGAGTATGTAATTACAGAGTTACATGTGTAACTCTGTAACTACATACGTACGTAGTTATAGGAATTACATATTTATACAGTTACAAGAATTACACATGTAATTCTGGAACTAGGTAAGTCCTGGTAATTAGGTAAGCTCTGGTAATTAGGTAAGCCCTGATAATTAGGTAAGTCATTCTGAAATTATGTAAGTCTGTAACTAGGTAAGCTCTAATTACAGAATTACAGACTTACAGAATCTCTATGTAGTTACAGAGTTACATGTGTAATTACATAAGTATGTAATTACATACTTACACAGTTACAAGAATTACATACTTACACAGTTACACATGTAACTCTGTAAGTACGTATTTACGTAGTTACACACTTTCACAAGTGAAACAGTTGCTGGAGGGGATAGCGGGGGGTTAACAGCAAAGACCTAAAAATAAATCCCGCATAAAGTAGGGAATGGACGACGCGGAAAAACCTGATAGGGACCTAAAAATAATGTTAGATCCCTGCCAGGGACCAACAATTAATTATCCCTTTAATATATATCCTCTATTTTTATTTTTTAAAAAAAATCTTAAGTGTGAAGGTGACATATTTTTATTAGATGTACCTAATTTAATACACACTAATCATGTGAATTAAATATTTCTCTTAATATGGAGGGACCAGTAGACTAGCACTAGTCTACTAATACAAAAGTTAAGGTTGGCCATACCGAATTTTTATTGGCATGAGTCAGATCGTATCAAATTGTATCATTATGTTTATGTAGCAACTCTCAATTTTTAAATTGAGATAAATAAAAAGAAATTATGAATAAATTGAAACCCATTAAGCAAAAATAAGTGATGGGCTTTCCCACATGACTTGTATATGAGTTAGTGGGCCACAAAGCAAAAGCCCAATGATGGGTTAGAGATAATTAAGTATAAATTCGTACCTAAATTATTAATAAATTAAAAAGAGAGAAGATATTCACTATTTTGGCTCGTAAATATCCTAAAAAGAGTCACAATCATATCCTCACCTCTTGGACACGGATCTAGAGCCCACCTCATGCCAAATGAAAGGATAAATGCTAGATAATTATGAGAAATTCAAAGTTAGAAGAGAGGAAAGAGTTTTATGTGTTTTGGTAACCTTAAACATACAAATACACATGTATTTCATACCTAGCCAACCCTATTGACCTTCTGGAGCTTGAAGGACGAGGAGAAGAGACTTTTGGACAAAGAGATCGAGGAGAAAGAAGGCTAGGAGGAGGATATCTTTGAGTTCTTCACATTTCTTGCCCTAGGATCTAAAGCGCTCAAAGGTAGGCAATCTCTCAAGCAAAAATAAATTAATTTCGACCATAAACATTCCTTAATCCAAGCATCAAAAGCCTCATATTTTCCCTAATTTCTATCATGTCGTTTATGAGTATTTCATGCTCAAAGTTTTGTTCAGAACATATACCCGATCCCACATGTTCACCTTAGTTCCCTGGCTATGCTTGATCTCATGCTATGAAACTTTTATTATACATGCTACATGAAGTTAGGGATCTAATGACATATTTTTCCCCAATTTCTATCAAGTACCATGTTCGAATTAAATCATTCATCGCCACTGTGTTAGATTTTTGGTTCATCGTGAAGAACCTGGTGATAGCATGCTCTTACCATGATAGAAATCTAATTACTCTTTCATGATGATGTCTCTGCAAGTCTAGTTTTGTTTAAAACTGATTTCGTAATTTTTCATTGGGTATACGATTTTATAGAAATTTTTAAAGAGTCATGTGTCAAGTCCTTGGAGGACTGGACTATAACCCAAAGTGACCCATTTCACTTATAGGGTTCTCTCAGAACGCGACGGCCTGACTGGTCATGACAGCGGGTCGCGTCGCATTATGAATGCGACGATCCACTGCGTCGCGTTTTCCCTGTCCTGTACCGATTGGCCTGAACGCGACAGACCCAGACATCGCATTTATGGACCGATTGCCTTGGTCGTGACCGGTCACCCCGTCATGTTCCAGTACATCAATCGATTGGCCTGTTTCGATTCCCTTGAACGCGACAACCATACTTGTCGTGATTTGACTTTATTTTTCAGAAACCCTAATCTTCATGTAAACCTTGCTAATCATGCTCTATAATAATGGTTTAACCCCTGTAATACACTGTTATGAACAATATCGACATGTTAATACAATTTTGATAATATTCACATGATTTTATTAATTAAAAGATGTGTGCACAACCCTCTTATGCTATCATTGATTTTCTCTCACATGCACACACCAAACGTGAATTTTTGTCATGAGACCTTACTGAAATTACTCAATAATATATCTGGTAATTAAGTGTAATTATTCATTTAAATTTCCCTATTATTTTAAAAGGACTTGTTTTCATTTTAATCATTTGATTTAATATTGTTGTCGCGTCCCTCTGTCTCGAGCACTCAAGGCAAGACGAACAAACATTTCTATACACACTTTATCTTGACTTGGACAACTTCTCCGTTGGGAATACTCTTGACTGGACCAGGAACTGCTTGTCGAGGCCTCCGTAAGACTCCTTAGCTTTGGCGGACATCCATTGCCAACGAGCAGGTTGTGCCATCAATACCCATTTTACCTTTAGGGATCAGCATGATCCAACAGCCTTAGATTTTCTCTCTTACCTTGAGATCACGTCGGATCTCTTGCCTGTATTTGTAGCACGACTAGTGGGCGATTAGTGACTTCTACCAGACTGCCAACACTTAATTATGTGTGTTGTGCAACTGTTACTATCGCATGTTTATCGTTGTTTTACGATTATGTCTCTCATTCTCATTTATTATCTTTATCCTCTCATCTGTTCACGTTCTCTCTAAACTCTCATATATTCATCAAGTACTCTCATATATTCTTGGAATTCTATTTGGCCATATGTTGATTGTCTAAAGATAAAAATATGATCAATGCCAGGCAACATTATAAAGGGTCTGATCTGGTCTTGGGAGGTGCGCCCGAAATGTGCTAGTGCCCATGGGAGTTCAATGATCAGGGTGTATGACATAACATTCAAGTACTCTACTATCAAGATTAATCTATGACAATCAATACAAGTACTATGTTCTTTCTGTTAACAAGAAGATCAACCAACGTGTTATCGTGACTAGTGCACTATGGTGCAACCTTACATGCTATATCGTTATATGGCCAATCCTTTATCGTGCTTGTTGTGTTATTTTCTTGTGAAAAGTACTATCATTCTCTTGCTATCATGTGACATTACTCTCGTGACTAGACTTGATCGTTCTATCTAGTTATCTTATTTTACAAGACATTAATCATTTAAAGTATGAATGTTTTCACGAGATATTAAGTCCTACTGGGCTATTATCGCTCATCCTATACTATTTATTTCATGTGTTTCAGGTGAGTCTGATGGGAATTACCACATGCAAGAGGAAGGGGATGAGTAAGTGCAAGAGTGACTTGTCGTTCCGTCAACCAATCATCTTAGTAGTTAGTTAGATAGTTAGTAGTTATTTTTATTTGAATAAAGTACTCTGGTCCATAGTTATAGCTCTGCATTAGTGAATAAGTGGAATTGTCAATAAAGTTGGTTCATTTGGTATTATTCCAAATTGTGTAATAACTTGAAGTATATTTCTCGCTCTATACTATTCATTTAACTATTTATCGTTCTGATATTTCGCATCGAGGCG
This sequence comes from Colocasia esculenta, assembly GCA_014218235.1. Classification (NCBI taxonomy): domain Eukaryota; kingdom Viridiplantae; phylum Streptophyta; class Magnoliopsida; order Alismatales; family Araceae; genus Colocasia; species Colocasia esculenta. The sequence goes on along the minus strand of CM024760.1, from coordinate 19,451,351 downwards.
TTACAGTTTCAATCCAAGTGATTTATTTAAAATAATAAAATATAAATAAGAAAGATAAATATATTAAATAATAAAAACAATATATTAAATACATCGTATCAACCATGTCAATAACTCCAACTCAACCATGTTGGAGTGGATTGCGGCCAACCATTAGTCAAAAGTAGGGTTGTCATGTCGTATCGTGCCTAGCAATTTGCGAGTCAAGATACGATCGGCACGGTACGGTAAAATCGATCGATCGATTTTTTCTTATCGATCAACCGATTCTTTTAGTAAACATCTCCAGACGTCTAACAGATCAAAGTTTAAAATCAATCGACTACTTTTTTTTTATCGATTGAACGTTTTTGTCAAGATAACATCCATATCATATGATTTATTTGTCTTCAAAAATAGACGAAAATCGATCGATTGATTTGTCATTTTCAATCGATCGATCGATATTATACGGACCGTAATGTGCCACTAAAAATACAACACTGTCGATACGGACGATGAGGCCAACCTTGGTCAAAAGTACGACATTTTCGGTAAAATTTTTAAGTGGAAATATACTTACATCTTTTTATAGAAATTTACGGATTCGCGAGTAGAGGTTATATGCACAAATATAAATCTAACATGCGCTTTTGCTCAATTTTGTTTACTCACACGGGTTCCGATGCAAAAACCCCGATAGCTCTCGTCGTCTTCCTCCTCACCACTCTTTGCTTGGACGCCCAGCGCCGGGGAGAGCCTGGAAATGGCGGGAAGAGCTCCAGGTTCGAAAACGCCCGACATCTTGCCGAAGATAAGAGGTGATCCTTTCATCCATGGGAGATTTCGGACGATACTTGTCTTGGTTGATCCTTACGAAGTTCTGATCGTCTTGGAGTTGTCTGAGGAGGATCGCTGCAGGTTTCGTTCGATCTCTGGTCGTGGACGTGTGCAATCGTCGCCTGTCATCTGTTGTGCTGGATCGGTATAGGACGTATTGCCTGGATCCCTCGGGAAACTGGTTCGTCCACTTCCTCCTCCCGCGGCGTTCATTCCTTCCCTCCTCTCTTATACAGAGATGGTGTTTGATGCGTGTTTGTGCATCTCATGCCGGAGGTTCTGGGACAGAAGGTGGAGATTTCTTTTATTTTTTATGCTAGATTTAGCGTTTCTGTGATGTGATTTTGGTTGGATTGTGGGGCTGTGGAGTTATGCTTGGATTCGAGGTTTTGGTTCCTGGGAATACACTGGCTCTCTCTCTCTCTCTCCCCCACGCACACACACGCACATCCTTGCCCTGGAAAACAATACTAATTTGAAAAACTTAATGTTAGAAGAAAAAGATTCTGAACAAAACGCCTCAATAAGAAGGAGTAAGTCTGCACGAGTGCTTTCGTCAGGTTAATATTGAGGTGGCTTGGGTAGTGCAACCTGTAGATCGGCACCAAAGGTGCTTACCTACCACGCTAGTTTATGGGTTCTATAGTGCCAAATTGGAATGCATTTATCTGTATTTACAACACTAAAGCAGAATCCGTTTTAGAAAATTCGTTTAAACTTCCTTCTTCGCATTCCTTCGTGACTGATGGAATGCAAAAAATCAAGAGAATCAAATCCTTACACCTTGTTGCTAGTTGTGACATCAAAGCATTTGGCAGTTCTCAATCTGATGACAAGTAGCACCATCGATGGCGTGCCACTCATTGTTCAAAGCCTCAAACGCTCTGTGCTAATTGTCGGTGACCGTCGCCTGATTTTCACTCTTCTTCGTGCAATGTCCTTTTAGGTGTTTGTTTCCACGATGAACGTGAATATTGGGATAGGATGGAGAAATAGATATGTGGCACAGGACTGATCAGATGCGCGTCTCAATTCATTTTTCAGCTCATGTTCTGGGCCGCCCAATGCTTTTTGCATCCCTAGATTTTTAGATCGCAAATAATTTCTGAAAATAGTTGTTTATATTTCATTTTTTTTGCCTTTCTGATAGCTTCGAAAATTAGACTAGTTTATTAGGGAGACCAGAGACGTAAGAATACTGGGTTTGTGGTGACAATTGACATAACTAATGACACACTGGAACTAGGTGTCCAGAATTTTTTACACCAAAGGATGCGTTCTTGTCAGCGAATGAACTGGAAATTCTCCTGCCATGAAGCCAGTTATAATTGTAAATTTGGGTAGTAGTAGAAGGGAAAATTCTGATGCCCTATCCATTGGAATAGCCAGGATTGATGGTGCGATAAATGAGGTGTTCAGCTCGATAGCTGGCTGAGGAAAAAAATCTAGATTTTTGGGATTTGGATCTCCACCCCACACCAAACCCATTTTGACAGATCAAGCTTGATGATGATAATGGTTTTCTTGGTGAAATGGTACTGTGGTTCATTGTTTAATATGGTTTTCTTGGTGAAATGGTTCTGTGGTTCATTGTTTAAGTGCCCCATTATGATCACTTTTCTAGGGAAGTCATGTTTTTTCCCTATAGCGGAAAGTCTGCAAGTCATAATCATATGCTACCATTGGCTTGGTTATTGCTGGTTCTGTTCGAAGATAATTCATGAGCACGAGGTTATAAAATGAAAAGGAATTTGAAAAGCAGGCAGTGCGTGAGTAACATCATGAGAAGACTGGTGACGCATGTAATATTGTTGGATACTAAGCACCTTGTTTCTTAAAGTGGAATGGGTTGAATGAGAATTTGATATCTATTTCGAGTTTTTATTTCAAATCTATATAATGTTGAAAAAGAACATTATTTAGTAGTTGAAGTCTGCATCTGTCATCTCAGAAATGCATCTTGAGGTTGGAATAGTAATAACTTTTCGGTTGCTTATTCTGGAAGCCTCTGACGAGCCTTGAATCCATGTGTATTTGCCATTCCATGCAGTAATTGTAGTATGAATTTTTCCTGCGGAAAGGAGGTCATCACGTTTGAGAAAGAAAGCCATGCACGCAGGATAGGTGATGACATTATTTTTGCTTTTAGATATTATTTTTGGTGTTCCTCTTTTACTCAATTCTTTGTCCATCAGATATCATGCTAAAGGTGCTGCTAATCATCCAGCAACTGTTGCAAGAAAACAAGCATGGATCAAAGAGGGATATATATTACATGCACCCATCTGTATTCCTGGGTACCTTTTTGTCATGTTCTTGCCATTTATCTGCAAGCACTGTATCCGGGGTTTTTCCTGTTCTAAACACGCATTAGATATTGCACATTTGTGCAGTTTCCTTGTGCTGTACATATTTGCTGTGAATCCAAAAATATGAATACTAAAGACTAGATACTATAACATAAAATGCAAGATAATCTTGCACTGCTATATTTTCTGTCCACGTCATTTTGGAGGTCATGATTTCCTTCTTCACACCCATATCAGAGAACTATCTGAACGCTTGTGCTAATGTGTTGAAGTCATCAACAGCAAGTACCAAGAAGATTGATGGGGGCTTCTTTTGAATCTGTAGTTTTGCTGCATGACAGATGTAGAAATTGGACGTTTACATTGAATTTACAACGCCAATCATTCTGTAAGTGAAGTAATGAGTGGTTGTTATAACTTAAATGGGTAAATTAATGTGTTTTGGTATTGTTTATAAGTCAATTAACTTAAGTTGGTTACATGTTATTATTTAAGAATGCTACCATTTGCAAGTAATGCAGGTAGGCTAATTTCATTTAAATTCGTGTGGTTATCCTTACCATACTCAGTTCAAAACATCTGATTCCCTGTCGAGGCATATGATGGGTACAACACATCCTCAATCTCAAGGATAACATATGTTCAAACTAACTCTTGAATTTGCTTGAACCAACGGAAATCAATAGATCTGAGTATCAAGAGCTCTACCTTCGGCAATGTTGTTTTCGTGTAGTTATCCTCTTTTGTTACCTTAGGCTATGTTGTTGCTAGGATTCTATTTAATTTTTCTTTAACCATCACTCTTTGATTGATGGGGTTTCTGTTTTGTTGCCTGCTACAGAGCAAAAGGTTGTAGACCAAGCAATCAATGACATATGCATCCTCTTGCAATGCAGTCGCCATAATCTAAATGTGGTATGCAATTAGGACCTCACGACCTTTTCTCTTTTTATTCTTTTAAAAGCTTGCAAATGACCATTGCTTATAGGAATTAAACGAATGAGTTACATAGAAACAGGTCCAAGAGTGGATGTTGCTTTCATACTACCATGAACTGTGCCATGCCACTGTGGCAAGGACCTAAACAGAAGATCTTTCAAGGAAAATGGAGTTTGAAGTTCAAAAAAGGCATTAGATATCATAGCCATTTCACCAATCATCCTGATTAGATCATCCAAGAAATAAGGGATCAGCTTCATGGAGGAAAACGGAGTATATATTGCAGAAAAGAAGTACCTTATTCATAGCCAATGATATGTACTTCTATTTTTACAAATGATACAAAGGGCCTCTTCAATTAATCTAATAACAGGTCCACCTTCCAAAAAGAAACCAAGCAACAACTGCCTTATAGAGCTGGATTTTTAAGACATATGAGCTAAATTGAACGTGACAGAAATGGTATGTGAAGATGGATGGGTAATTTTGATCAAGTTCATCATTGTTGAATCTTTTTGTGAGCTCCCTAAGCCATGAAGAAAGCTCTGAAGGCAATTTGTTCATGTTCCCTTTTTCTTTAGCGCTTTCAGAGCATTGAGCTTTAAGGTCTTACATTGTGCATTTTTCTTTTTGGCAGGTGCCTGTTGGAAAGGGGTAAGCCTTGGCAAGTTGTGACATTCCTTTTGAATGGTCAAATCAAGATATCACCAATAACACATGTTTCCGCTATTTGAGCTTTGATAGTTTAGGTCCTCTCTATTTTCATACTACCAAATCTACATTTTCTGCCCAATGAATGAATGAATTCATGAGGCTATCTTACTTTGTTGTGATGTGCTCACATCTTCTGTTGCTGGCCTAAATGTCAAGGAACGGGAATGAAGTTTGGTGCCATATCATTAGGATCATGATTGTGCCCAATTCATCTACACTGTTGAGGACTATTAGTTTTTTGTTGTAATTTGGAATTGCAAGAAAAAATGCCCTAACTTTTGTGACTTTATTTGTTATTTTTCCAATGGTGTGTCCGTTAGATCAAATGTGGAATGCACTTTGATCAAATTATTATTCTCCACAGGTATAGCCCACATTCTCATCAGAAAATCTGATATCACAAAGTTTTATCCTTTTCCATCAATCTCTTCTGTCACTACTGCTGGCTTGCCTGAAACTCACTGGGATTGGTCTATACTGGGAGGAAGAGGCTACTTCCACTTTGGAACTGGAACATGACACATCCATTTTTATTATAAACCATTTTCTAAATGATGCTTCACACTGCAAACAACATGAACTTATTGCTGCCATTTGTCCCATGTCATGATTATTGTTGATCCGGATACTCTAAACCTTCACTTAAGGTAGAAAGAAGAGAGGGAGAATAAATGTACTCCTTTTGTCTAATTTGAGTTGTGACCAATTGAAATGGCCACAGCTATTATTCCTTAGTGCTCAGCACTTTTTGAGAATGCCTTTGTGACAGAGATTCTTGTTCTCTTGGATCCCTCCTTGAGCTTTTGTTAAAGTTTAGCCTAACAGATTTAACGTTTAGACTTGAATTTCTTATGTATGACTAAATGACTTCTAGCTGTACATTAAAGGAAACAGCTGACCTCTGTAGCCTTGTGGAGATCTTTTTTTCCTTTGGTGTGCTCCATGTAGAGCCTGCAGAAGCAAATGATCACACATGAAAAACAGTTCTTTTCTTACAACAATTTCGAAGACAAGATATAAGCTCATACTTGTGGAAAACATTAGATGAATCCAGTATTAAATTGTTTCCCCTACATCGAAGCAACATTTTTGGAGTAGGTGAACTCGTAGATCATATATTCATGAAAGGCATGTTATTGACTGCAAACCACGTTGTTTCCCTTGTATCTCAAAACATTTTTGAGGAGGAAACAGTCAAACATGGAGTTTATAACCATAAAAGGCATGTCATTGGCTCATGATGAATTATTTCCTTTATTCTACTCATTACCTAATACCCACATGTTTACTCTCTTTCTCTTACACATGCACACACACTCTCAGTCATTCTTCCCCTCCTCCACCCTCTCCCCTCCCCCAATGACCTCTTACTATTTCAGGTTGTTGATGGGGTGGCTGAGATTCATATATGATGGCAGGAAATGTGATTGCATACAGAGTCCTAATACTGTATGTGATATGAGTTGTCTCTGACTTTAAATGTTTTGTTGCGGGATGCAAATTTTTGTTTTTGACTGAAACCTTTAAGATGATGGGGTTTGCAGGCTTATCCTATACCTGTTCATGTAGATGAAGTAGAAGGTACCCATAGTTATAATGACAAGAGCTGTTCTATTCTCTGCTAAGTTATCTCTTTGTTTTAACATCTAACCTTGCTAAACTTATTTGTTGACACAAATTTAGAGAACAATTTACATCGTTCTTTTTCTAGTACTGTTGTTTGCTGACGATTGCATCCATCATCATCATTATTGAACCTTGCGCCAATGGATTTCCTGGTTTGCTTGATGCTCAACCTGAGACAATAATCGTAAGGCTTTCGTCAGCAATCTGAGCTAAGATTTCTTGATCATCAATGTGACTTCCCCTGTGCGACAACCACCTACTATGTCAGTAGGTGCCAGACACACACACTGGAGCAGTATGCCTAATAACCCCAACACAATTGTTTGACAAATGGAGTTCGGATTTCTCAAGGGTGAATGACATCCATAGGGATCAGAGAGTGGGGTCAAATCATGGAATTCAAATCGCAGCCAGCATCTCAATTATGAATGCTTGATCTCACTGCCTCTGCAAGGATTGTCAAGTTTAAAGCTTGGGAATGAGAATCTGATCATTTGAAGGTTTGGTCAGAAAGCTCATGTCTTATGGGGGCAGAGTTGTGTTGCTTAATCATTCTTGTTCATCATTCATATTCACTTCCTAATTTCCTGTCCCTTTGCCTACCAAGCATGGTTGGAAAGAAAAGGGACTTGACAGTTGCATAAGTATATTTCTTTCGCAGGAGTGTGGGCAATGTTAATATTCTGTGGTTGGTTACGGTCATCATGGAGGAGGTTGGATTTCAGGATTATGCAACTGGAGGCCTTATTTGGTCCTTCATCCAGTGGCAGAGACAAGCCCTTCAAGTTGATCCTTGGCAGGAATTAAAAATTGCCAAGTTTCAGTAGTTTGCAGCTAGTTTAACTTACATCTTTTCCCTCTGAGACATGTCTTTGATAGTTTCAGTGTCTGTCTCTGATGTCTCCCCATATTTACCCATCACAGGGTATCACTATAAAATTTTGGGGTTTATTACGAAATGTATTCTTTGCTATTCTGATTACTACTTGACAATGAGTGAACCTAATTAATTGGTGCTAGACTGGTCACATTAACTATAAATGTTTTCCGGATTTCCCTAATCCACCAACCATACACTTACTGTCACGTCCCGTCATTTAATATAACTATAAATGCCGGAACGTGAACGCATAAGGAGTCAAGAGTAAACTTTAAACTGATTGAGCAGTAAATTGCTCGGGAGCTCTACTAAATAAAAATTTGATAATTGTCATTCTATGAATATTACAAGATTTCCAATTTACAATCTCAAAAGTAAAATGCCGTCAAGATTGGTCTCTCCACACACATATCCCGTTGTCCCGCCTTCTAGAACTGTAGATATCTGAAAAAGTAGGATTTGGTGAGCTAACTAGCCCAGTAGGATTCAAATCCTCAATTCAAATGGTGAATACATGATAGCCAAGACAATGGCAGAACGGATAACAAAGAGGCACAGTTAAATGTCAGGACAGTGAGCTTGAAATAGTGATAATGAAACACAAGGCATGCTCAGGTATATAACTCAAAACTGGCTCATTTAACAGTTACATAGAACAAGAATTATGATGACCATAATTAAGCAGTAATTGATGCAATGCCAAACATCCCGTTGCCCTTTATCATTCCGCGCGGTCCAAAAATGAATTTGGGTGTTCCTCCCAGGGCTGGACCAGCCCTATTTGCACAGGCATATCAGTCAGGTGGGGTCCAAGGACCCAATAAATGTCATCATCAGTTATTCATATTCCACAGGGATACTCAACGTTCAAGTTCTCAGGATATCAAATCTTATGACTTCAGTTACTGAGTACAGGGAAGTACAGTCAATTGGGTACCATTTGTAGATGATAGTTTCAGGAACAATTCAAGGAAGGTAAGGTACCCAATATGGATGAACTCTGTAGTGATATGACAGTAAATTACCACGGAAAAGAAGATGGTAGCTTGCTAGGCTAATAGGATGAAGTTTTAACAAGAGTTTATACATAGTAGATTGCTGAAATACTGGTTCGAACAGTAGGTGTCGACAGCTAGGAGGTGGCTGTCGACAGATAGCAACAGCCAGAGCACGGTTTGTTGGTCCTGGGACAGTACCTGTCGATAACTATAGGCTGGCTGTCGACAGATAGTAGCAGACCCAGCAATCTGAGGCTCTGGGAGACTGGGCATGTCGACAGCTATGGGCTGGTTGTCGACAGATAGCAACTCTCCTTTCAGAAATGACTTTGAGTACACTTTAAGAATACCAATTATGGAACCTATGGATTAAGGCATGAATTATATCAAATAGAAGAACCTATTTGTAGTCTCCACAGTGATTTATATGTTAAACAAGCAAGACGAAACATAAGGTTACAATCCATACTTGTCTAGCTAGAAACTAAGCATGAGGTAGTACTGGAAGTATAGCCTTTATAACAATAATTTAGATGGAAGGATTCCTACAAGATAGGCATTAAATCTCAAAGTATTTAAGGGGTTCAAATCAAGGCTTGATGTATAAACATCTAGACCGAAAATAGTTACACTGTTCTAAAAACGTTATGACCTCCAACAAGACTCTACAACATATATGAAGGTCAAGGATGGAAGAAGAAGGAAAAGAATCAATCTTAGAGTAGAATAAGATTCTTTCTTTCCCAAACATGAAAATGTCTACCACAATTGGAAGAAGAATAGGAAAACTAAGGTGTAGCAACTTGTCTACTTGACATGAGTTCTTAACACATGTAGAGGGTAGGATTAAAAAGGAAGGAGATGAATTCTACATGATCTTGGAAAAATGGTACTGAAGGCATTCATAGAACTAAAACAAGAGTTTGAACATTAAAACCATAAGTTTGATGGCTAGTTCAAGAACAAGAGTCAGAGAGGAAGGAAAGAGGATTGAATCCTACCTTCTTTCGAAGGGTAACAATTCCACCTTGATGGCTCATAGTTGACGCAAGGAAGATGGAACCAAGGATGCAACACAATAATCCCCAGTACCAGTTCACAACACTTCTGCGGGAAGCAAGGGAAGTAGCAGCATGCAGCAGGAGGAGTAGCTTCTTCTAAACAAAGGAGCAACTCCAGAAATAGCAATCGCCTCCAGGTAATGGCAGTAGTAGCAGGGAAAACAGGAGCAAGAGCTGGTAGTAGGAGGACACAAGAACAGGAACTGAGAAAGGGTGCAAGAACAGGAGAAAAACTAGCAGAGGCTTGTATTGGAAAGGTTAGCATGCTAGTTACGGGGATGGTTTTATAGCCCCAAGCCTTTCCATGCACAAGGGCACGTAAGCCCACAGGTGTTGGGGGTAAAACCTCCTTAACCCACCCGAGGACACGTTTAGCATGCAAGCTCCCCTGGGCTTACACCTATATAACTAACGTGTAAGGTGTTTAGTTGCAATAACATGGGCTTACGTAGTCATGTTGCGTGAGCAGAGATAAATCCCAAAAATCAATTCCGTAAATAGCCCATAATTCAACTGGCCCAATAATCACTATGTAAATGTATTCAAACGAGATCCGTTTGTATTAAAAATTCAACCATAGACTAATGTAATGGTTTTACAAATTATGATGATTTTAGTTTAATTTTTAGAATTTATTTTTCACTGGGTGAAAAATCACCCGGAAAATAGTTGCGTCGGATTAATCTCGAAATCCGTACGTCAACAATTCCAGATATTTATATTTCTGATATCACCATATTTTTCTAAGAATTATGGTGTTCTCGGATTTTATTTTCGTTACAGTTTTCCGGTGTCGCCCTGTCGGAGCGCGCACCTCTAAGTACGACACTTGAAATATCATTTATTATCTCCAATAAGTCCTAAATTAAGACTAATTATATCTCATGATAATAGTTATGTTTAATCATCAAATTATTCACATTTTTTTAGGAAATAAAATTTTCGGGGTGTTACACTTACCATATATGAGTTTCATTCTGCTATATCTTCTGTGAGTCCTTTGCTTGCAAATGTGTTAAGTACTCAGAATCTCCCTGTGTTTGTTATATTCCAGATGTTGTCTGTGCTGCTGAATATATACTTGTTGTGGAGAAGGAATCCGGTAAAAGATTGCTGCATTCCAGTTGATTTCATTTTACCATAAACATTGTTCGTGAACTTCAATTCAAGACATTCATGCTCATTATATTGATTGTTTCTGCAGTGTTCCAGAGGTTGGCAAATGATGGGTTTTGCAGAAAGAACCATTGCGTAGTCATCACAGTAAGCAGTCCTTGTATTCAGCATTATAATTTAATTATAAAAAATAATCGTCTTTGTAAAATGCACTTCAGGGAAGAGGCTACCCGGATGTTTCTACCAGAAGGTGTGACCTAAACCGTTTCCTTGTTTCATTTTGCATCTCTCCGCTGTCTCCTCTAACCGCAACTACTACCATGCAATCTCTGTTTTCCTGCTTCTGCTAGGTTTTTGAGGTATCTAGTTGAAAAACTATGTTTGCCTGTCTATTGTTTGGTGGATTGCGATCCTTATGGTCTTGATATCCTAATGGTCTACCGGTTTGGTTCTATGGTGAGCATTTGTATCCCTGCATTTATCATCATTTAGCTTAGTATAAAGCAAGGAAAATTTTAGTTTTACGTTGACTTTTTATTTGAGTTTTCCTACCATACTATTTTCTTCTAAGTTCTAACCTGGTTCACCAAACTATTCGCTAGTTTTACTTTCCACTGTGCATATACATCATGTTCATGATAATATAGAGGAAAAAGAATGGCTTGTGTTAGTTGCTTTTAACCTATCCTTAGAAATCTGAGTAACTTTATTTGATGCCGCACTCTACAATAAACTTTTAAGCAAATGGCGTACGATGCAAAGAAGTTGTGTGTGTCTGAGGTTCGTTGGCTTGGAGTGTTTCCTTCGGATCATGAGAAATACCATTTGCCGGATCGATGTCTTCTTCCTTTGACACCCGAAGGTGAAGTAGATGCCTTATGCTACTCCTTCAGTCTCGTAATTCAATGTATTTTTCTTAATAGAGTAATCTGATTGGTTACTGTTGTGGCACATTATCAGAAAAGAAGAAAGCGGAGGCAATGCTGTTGAGATGCTACCTGTGCAAGGAAGCACCGGATTGGAGGTTAGATTCTATATGCAATAACATTTGATTAACTTGTAAAAAGCTTGGGTGGTGCTTGTCCTCATTTAGCAACAGCTTTATGGAGAAGTTTCTGATTATGTTAGTATGCTCGCTCCCGAAATTTATCGAACCTTGTCAGACAGGGCAGATACTATATCTCTGGAGATGCTTGCAGTTTCTCATCCTGACCCAGAAAGCTCTCCTTATTTGTACTTTTTTTTAAAAACCTGTGGACAGGGTGGAACTGGAGAGGATGCTACAGAGGGGAGTGAAGTTTGAGATTGAAGCTTTATCCGTGACATCGTTTTCCTTCTTGTCAGAGGAATACATCCCCGCTAAGGTTCAAAGTGGAGGGCAAATCTAAGAGTGGTCGTTTCAGGTGTAGCCTGCCGAATTCATTGGCTGCGTTCGCCATATTTGTTGTTCATCGATGTCAAATTATCAGCTGTGCTACCCACGTTGTTTGAAGTGCGATATACGTACGTATTATTGACACCCTCGATTGTGTGTTTTCTTACGGGATCTCGTCCTATCCCAGACTTGGTCATGAACTCTGCCTATCTGCTGCTTATCACATCGGGCGCATAAAATTAGTTGATGGCTTGATCACAGAGGTCTATTTATCCTGGGAAAAGAGATGTATGGTGTTTTCGATGAAATGGTACCACATTTTGATGGTTGATTATGCATGCTAGACATCAATTTTGTTTTCCATCCTCTACAGCTTTCTACAGGAAGGGTTCATTGTGAACAGAGGTAGTGCAGTTATGTATCATTCTGGGGGTGAGGTACCTGGTTCCAGGATAAAGTGGCACATAAAGGAGGCCAGCCCCCTTTAAAGTCCGATCTCTGAAAAGCTATGAACTTTTGCAGAACAAGGATACAAAGATTCACTGATCACTTCTCCTAAAGAGAAGTACAAAAGAAGTGTAGCTTATGATTAGCCTTCTATGTACACCAAGATATCTCAAGTTCAACTCCCACTAGGAGTAGGTTTATCAGAATTCTAAAGAACAATGTATTAGGCCGAAAAAAACATCTCACAAAGAGAATGATGGAGGCCCCAACCCAAGGAGAGAAAAAAATTCAGACACACACCACCTGGACATCAGTGGCATAGGCGGCAGCGAGCCAGCGACTGGAGAGTGGAGACCAAAGTTCATCTTGGAACAATCCCTTATGCACAGATTAATATGACGCTGCAGCGAAATAGGCGAGAAAGGTACCAAATTATGGACCCAGATGCTCCGAAACAGTTTTCCCAGCAAATACTTAAACCCCGAGCTAATCCCCACACGTCAAGGATGCCTTCTCTAGCGCCTTTGTAATAAGAGAGTTGGCATGTAGGAGTTTGCTTGGTGTTCAAAGATTTCAGGCGAACCACATCCGAAGAGATCTTGCTTCACAATTTAGCTCAACAGGGAAACAAAACTATTCATTTATACATGAGGCCGGAACAAAGTAGAGAAGAAAAGACTCGGAATGAACATTGCACGGAGTTCCTCCACCACCTTCCTATGAAGATGATTGTGCAAGCGCCAAGTCTCCTGCAGACAGCGTCCCCGACTGATCTACGTCAAGATCCTCAAATTCCTCCATTACAAGAGCTATGTCTTCCTGACTGATCTTTCCCATCTCCTTGAGCTTGTATATTATGAACTCAGCCGCCCTGTAAACATGGAAGGGGTAGTTATATTATCAACATCAAAGTCCCAACTATGTAGAAGAACAGATAATGCAGACATGAACAGAGAGATTTATGAAGACAAAATGAGTCCATGGGCAAGTCAGAGCCTCAAACACGAGTTTTCCTGTGAAGCATGAGACTGACAACCAAAGGAAACAAACAGATGGGAGGTGTTGGATAGGCGTGCTTGATTTCATGGTCACGATGGATCTTTTGAATATGTTAATATGGTCAAGGTCGATTAGGCTACAACTACAACCCAGAAATGACTAGTGCATGGAGCATGATGTAGAGGTGTCTTGTGGGTCAAAAGTAGTGGACATTGGATGCAGTCTTCTTAAAAGCTTTTACGAAGATATTACAGCTCTTAGATATGGAATCAATGGCCAAGATTACTTACCCCACGCTACCATCCTCATCAATGTCTGCTGCTTCTAGATCAACAAATGTCATCCTTCTATTTAGAACCCACTTGGCCAGCAACTGTTGTCTATGCTCAGTGTTCCACTCCGCAAGGTATAGAAAGAATTGAGCAAGGCAGACTGTACTAGTCAATATCCAAAATATAGCAAAAACACGCCCACTCAATGTAGAGAAACTTTGATCCCCATACCCCAGTGTCGTGATGGTAGAACACACACAATAGAAGGCATCAACAAGCCTCAGTTTTTCAACCTTTGACAAAAAGATAGTCCCAATAATGATCAATAACAGTAGAAGAACTGTAGTTGTGAGAAATCTGTATTTCATTCTGTTTGTCTCCATCTCCTTCAGAGTTTTCATTTCTCCAGCTTTACTATGCAGATGTAGAGCTCTAACTAGCAATATTTCTTGCTTCTCAACAAGGTAATCTGCTGCCTTACTCAGAAGAAGGGCAACAATGGCCATTCCAGAAAACACAAAAGCACACGCAAGAAGCTTTGCTAAGACACTTCCTGGCACAAGGTCTCCATAACCAACAGTTGTCATAGTCACAATGCAAAAGTACAAGGAATCAATAACCCCATTTGTTTTTTTGCCCTTGATGTGATGTTTAACCATGAAGAAGCAGGCAGTGCCTACTCCTAAATAGATGGCCAATAAAATGGTTACTTGTCTCAAACTGAGTTGCTTACCCAGAATAAATTTAGCATCTTGAAACATGCCACGAACTGCTGGTGAGTCTGACAACACATCTACTGACGGGGCACTTCTACAGCGCCTAAACCTTCTTTTCTTGGCTGTGTTCTTTCTCAGAGGTTGAATGGGAGGATCAAATGATCCAGGGAGCAAAGGTTGTTTTACAAAGTCGCTTGCCATCACTAGATCCTGCAAAATGATCAATCACGTTTTGTCTTTTGACTATCTGCAAGTTTAGAGAATGTTCAGAATTAGTTGTCAAAAGAGGAAAACACCGAAAGTACCTTTTTTGAGTCAAAATGTGGATTATCAGTTTATGAACTGGGCAAATGACGGCAGGTTAGCTATCAAATACCATTTATGCTGAAAAGCTTCAATCAAATAATCAGTTATATTCCCAAAATTTCTAGTTGAAGGGATGAAATATGAAAGGAGACCCTACAAACTGTGTCAGGTGAATAGAAGAGTGCTGAGATAGAACAGAATTTCTATTGAAGCTTCCATCTTGCCAAATAAGAGAATGATGTGAGCATCAAATTACTCAAGGGGTCCTATCTACATATTACCCCTGTCGTGATTGCAGACTATCCACCCATAGACTCCGTTAACAGGGAAGAAATAAACTAGCTTTTTATGGAAGAAGTTATAAGATGCATTACCAATGAAAATAGTAAACAGAGGAAGCTTGGTTATGTAATATATTTCCGAACCTTCTATTTTAAATGTTTCCAATCTATAAAAGTTGATCCACTGTTTCACTGGCTTAAAAATCAAGTCCACCCATCTCTGCATAACCAAAATTTTGCAGGTTTTATCAACCCCTATAGTTTTCTTGGCATTCTCAGAATTTCTGAAAAACTTTCTAATCTATGGATTCAGCATTGCTATAGGTGATTCATATTCCCACAGACATGATGTGGATAGTTGACTCTTACCTATAGGCTACCTTCAACAGTGCTCCCGGATATATGGCTCGCTTTCTCAACATTTGATGTACATAACTTTCAAATTCACACATTGATTACTTGTCCAAGAGTTTCGAAATGTCTGATGTACACATTGAATTAAGCTGGCATATGATCACTGTGTGACCAAATTTGCATGTGAATACAGACAAACATGGTCTTTAAATTAACTTTGTCATAGGAAAGAAACACGTCATTCATTCTGAATGTCTGTAATGGAGAAAAACAGGGATCCATTCTGAATATTTGACATCATAGAATGGCTGGGATGAATTCCAGAGTTTCTTGTTCACTCTAGTAAAGGCACCCAACGCTGGCTTTGCAAGGATATGTCAATCCTGTCTTTATGTAATTATTCTTTTCTAATTCTTGCGTCAGTTTTCCACTTTGGATGTACCAGATTCTCCTATCTCTCAGCATGTCCGTGACTTTATTTATATTTGGGCATTTTCTAGTGACCCTCAATATTCCTTTTTCCTCTTTTTGTTTGGGCAACTATCACCATCATTTAGATAGATTTATGAAGTTTCAAATTCTTGTTTTAAGGAGAGAAGATTAATTATACATGCAAACATTCTTTAAGATGGATACAAACAAAGACGAAGGCTTCTTATGACCGACAGGAATAACAATGGTCTATTTACTTGTTCCATAAAGAACATCTACAGATGTCAGGTTTTAATCACAAGCATGGTGCTGTGTCATAAACAAAATGCAATGAATTTGATTAAGAAGATCTATTTTTTGCGTAAGTTTGCGTAGGAGGAAGATTTATTTCCATTTCCTCCTATGATAATCACGATCAATAGCCAAATATTATACTAACTATCAATTTCATTTCTTTGAGATGTTAAGAACCATGATGCATGGTATGAGCTATCTGTATGTATTGCTTCTTCCATCAAGTGAGTACTGTTAATTAACTTTCCTGGTTGCTTTCCACTAGCTCAAAAGCCATAAAATCGAAATGCAAGATCTACAACTAGCACACAAATGAGATTGCTTTGTTACTCCCTAGTTCTGACATAAAAGTTCTCCACATGACATGGGAAAAAGGAAACATAAGGAAAAGACAGAAAGCACAGAGAAAATTTGCAAACTAGAAACATAAACAAAAAGTTGGACAGCAAAAAGATCCTGAATGGGAGTACTCTTGACAGTTAAAATATCACAGAAATACCTGTTCATGGAATCTTAGCCAGTAAGATTCACAAATATTGCAAACATGAGTGCCTCAGGAAAAGAATCCATTGTCAGATTGGATACGATTCCCATACCTGAGGACAAGGTAAATGAGAAACGGAGAATAACAAATTTTAAAAAAACACACAACACACACAATCGTTCTAACATGCAGCATTAAGATGGGGATCATACAGATCATGTTTGATGAACAAAACATCAGCCATGAAATAAATAGTGTGCCTAACGGTCGTCATAGAGAAAAAAAAACTGATTTTGGGATATCCTAAACCAAATGGGAAATGGTAACAGCTAGGACGAACAGCTTCAGCATGGAGGCATTGCAGTTGCTTCCACAACATTCCCCAGGACTGCCTGGCTTCTAAATCTCAATAGCAATATCAAGAACCTAATGTAAAAATGCAGACGTGGGATATCATAAATGCATTTATCATAGATGATCGGTTTATCATCAAAGCATTTTCCGCTGCAAATGTGAGGAAAAGGGAACCCTATTCAGGAAAAGAGGGCTAAACGGACAAATTTTTACGACACCCCGAGTCCGTCCTCCAAGAGAATATCTCGACACGCATCCGTAAAGAAGCTCAGACGTTCACATGACTGCGTCCAGGAATTCGAAAAGTCACCAAGAAAATAAAAAAAGAGAGAGAGGCAGGGACACCCACGCACTTAATGCACCGGATCGAGCTAATCATGCACAGCGTCGTCCTTACAAACACGTGTTCAACTCTGCGGATCTCGTCCGACAAGAACTGAATGAGACAAAGCATTTCCTCATCGAAATCGTCCAACCAGGACCAGGACGCCGCAGAATAAAACGTGACAGCAACCGATTCCTCACAAAGGAAACACCGGAATTTCCATGCAAGAGAAGATCCCAGCAGCACCAAAGCTGGTCAGTCTACATCGTCGGATTCGGATGGGAGCTTCGGACCACACCGAATTCCGAAAAGGACGGGCAACAGGGGAAGAAAACAACGAGAAAAGAGTGTCGCCGCAAACACGTTTCGGTGGCCCGCCAACCCGATCGATGGATTACCTCTGTTGAAGCGGATTCCTTCCACTTGCTCCTCCCCTGCGGGAGCGTCAGAAGGAGATCTTCCCAGAGGCGGCCGGCGATCCTTCTAGCTGAATCACGTCGTGAGGATTCCGAGAGCACGGACGGAAAACCACACGGGGGACGGTGGGGCTCCCGCGGTTTCCTACTCAGCTTTGGCCAGCACACTGTTCGTGCCGAGGACGGTGCCGACGCGTTTGGATATGCTCGGATCTGCTGTCGGCCCAACGGATTCATACCGGAGGTGGGCCTGTTTAGACGCAATAATTTCGGATTTGTGATAAATTCTTTAATATGATAAAACTTACCCAAACACTTAACGTTAATAATTTTAATAGTATTATCAAAACTAATGCTGATAGTGCCTTTGCAAAAGCTTGAAGTTTAATATGATAAATGTGTTCCTTCCTGAGCTGATTTAGGTTACAATTGGATGAGCTATTTTAAGTTTTCCTAAGTTATTCCACTTTGACATCATGAATTTATTATATTAGGGGACAACAATTATTTCAAAACTAAATTAGAATATTAATTTAACGAAAATTTGAGTTGTTTGTTCTTGCAAGAAATAAAATTTGGAGAGCAGCTCTCCACATATTGTTCGAATCTACCAAAAAGTTATTTTTTTTCCTACGGTGCGTATAATTATGGTTCTTGTACTTAAAGAACAGCTTATTTTGGCACAAACAATGAACATCTGAAATAATTCATCTCTTCGTTAAACTAGTTATTATAGCTTTAACAAAAAGAAAGGCCATTTATTTCGTTTTTAATTATTGGGTCCGGTACGAATTGGGAACTTATCGTTTCGGGTTTGGGTCGACCTGGCCCGTTCCGATTCCATCGCTGAGAGGTAGTCACGTCGATCCCGCCGACTGAAGTTAATGGGGACAGCGTACGGTGTTCCTTGGGACCATTGTAACTTCAGTGTGACGTCATTCAGACAGAGTCTGTTGGGTCGAACTTCAAATTGTTGGACTTTGGAGTTTCTTGTTTAGATCATGGTTCGCCCGTGCCGCCCAAACCGGGCGGCACGGGCGTACCGTACCGTGCCCGGGCGCCAGCGGCACCCGGCACGGTCGGGTCACCCCAATGGGGTGACCCGGGTTTTTTTTTTTTCATAATTTTTTTGTATTAGGTAATTAAAATGATGTAAATGGTGTTCAATTAAGATAAAAATTTAAACATAATTAATTAAGAGATGATACAAATTATAGTAATTTTTTAATTTTTTAATTTTTTTTATCAATAAAAATTATCTCAAAAATTAGTAAATCGACTTAATCTCAACATTGAAGGGATCTAATGGTGTCTAATTGAGATGAAATTTCAAACATAAGCTAATTAATATGTGATACAAATTGTAATAATTTTAGTTTAATTTTTTAAATTAATTTTTTGTCAAGTAAAAACTGTCCCAAAAATCATTAGGTCGACCTAATCTCTACATCTATGCATCAATAACTCATGATATTTATATTTTTTAATCAGTACATTTTTCTAATAATTATGATGACTTCATATTGATTTTATTTTCGAAACCAATGCCGTCCCGTTGAAGTACGCGCACAGAGAATTCGTCGTACTGCGACAAACTCTGTCTGCACTTAAGTGGTCTAATTAGTGTCTAATTGAGATAAAAATTTAAATAAAACATAACTAATTAAAGATGATACAAATTATAGTAATTTTAATAATATCTATGATTAATTAACATTAATAATGATAGCCCAATGCCATACTCAAAAGTGCGCGCTCCGACAAGGCGACATCAAAAAACTGTAACGAAAATAAATTTGAGAACACCATAATTTTTAGAAAAATATGGTGATATCAGAAATATAAATATCCAGAATTTTTGACGTACGGATTTCGATATTAAGTCGATGCAACTATTTTCCGGTGATTTTTACCTAGTGTAAAATAATTTTAAAATTAAACTAAAATCATCATAATTTGTAAAACCATTACATTAGTTTATAGCTAAAATTTCAATACAATGGACATTATTTAAATGGCTTTACAAGGTACAGAATGAGTTTCAACACAACATGTCAATTTTTCACCGTATCTCAACGGTACGGTACGGTTCGATACGTACCGTACCACGGAGAATACGGTACGGTCGATCCGGTCGGTACGGCGAACCTTGGTTTAGATGTGAAATTATGTGACAATTTGTCTTATATTTATATTTGTATTTATACCCTCAAATATGTCCATGTCATATACTTTCTTAGTTTCTTATGGATATTTTTATCCCGCAGAAGATTTAATTTTATTCCTCGTCTTTTCTTAAGAGATATTATGGTTCTCCATAAAAAAAGGTAAGGACATACATCATATTTAATTCATATACAAAGATTACACATGTAAATACAAAAAATATGATAACTTTCACGTAAAAATACGCATGGAAAAGGTGAGACAACAACATGGATAATGCCCTGAATCCAACTCTTACATTTAAATCTAGGTCTCTCACACGAGTGTTATTATGTTAAATTCTTCGTCATGAAAAATATCATAGGGATACGTTTGTAGATTGCAAGATTTTGCTACAGATTTTGACAAGTTTATATTTGGAAAAATTAATTGGGGGTCTCTGTCAGATGGTGGTATTTTTTCTTCGTTCTTGTCAGAATATTGGAAAGACGTAGAGTCCTTATTTTTTCGCCTGATTTAATTTCCAGTCCCTACTTTTGAGACGTCACCATTTACGACCCTCGATTCACGAGTTCCGTCTCTTTTTCTCATTTCCGTCCTACCCTTCCGTCCTTTCGAATGTCTTTTTCTCAATAGACACTTACACTTCTATCTTTTCGAAGGGCCGTGAACTCTGATCGATGGGAAGTTGCTCTTACATAACGTGTCGAGTACACTTACAACAACCATTGACATCATTTACACAGGTCCTTTTGAAGACCCGTGAACCGTTCTTCACAACTATAAAATGAACTCAGGGCCTCATACTTATCCTTCACAAGTTTCTCTGAGTCTTGTTCGTTTCATATCTTTCTTGCTCGTCTTCTTCCTCTTTATTTGCAGATGTCTTCATCTGACAATACTCTCCGGAGGGATAGCAAGGCACCTGAGTCACCGGTGCCACCGTCGCCCCCGGCTCCCCCGATGCCACAGGCTCCACCTTCGCCACCGACCTTCAGCCCCGACTACTGGAACGGTTTTTACATCGGCTAGAAGATGGCTTTAGCCAAAGCCTCTCGGCTGTACGACCACAAGGGCCTCACCAACATCCTCCCTGACATCGGCCCTAGGGCAGAACCCATCTGTTCTTCCTCCCCTCCCTCCCCTGCCCGTTCCGCCTCCTCCCCTCCCTCCTCCACCGAGTGGTCGGGTTAGGGAGTTTAGAGAGTTATTGTAACAGGGCTTGTTTATGCAATATATTTTCATTTTATGCAGTCTTCTGTGGGCTTGTATGTGCTCTCTATCATGCAAACTGAACATGTTAGCAATAACATACTGTAACATGCTATTATGTATACTATAATCAAAATAAGTAAATATTGTAACAACTTATTACGTATACTGTAATACTGTAGGTTAGAGTGCAATATTCGAACTGTAAGAGTGTAGTGCTCGAACTGTAACATGTTATTATGTATACTATAATGAAAACAAGTAAATACTGTAACAGCTTATTGCGTATACTGTAATAATGTACGTTAGTAGACAATGCTCGAACTGTAAGACTGTAGTCCTCGAACTGTAAGAGTGTAGTGCTCAAACTGTAACATGTTATTATGTATACTATAATGAAAACAAGTGCTCGAACTGTAAGAAATGTAAGCCTTGTATGTAACACTTGGCACTTACGTATTGTGGAATGTCAGGACGATCTTTGTACAAAGGGCCGTGAAATCTGATCGATGGGAAGTTGCTCTTACATAACGTGCCAAGCATACTTACAGCAACCATTGGCATCACTTACACAGGTCCTTTTGAAGGCCCGTGAACTGTTCTTCATGTCCACCTGTCTATCCGCCCCCGCCATCCATGGAAGGTGGACTTACATAATGTGTGTATCGCACTTACATAATGTGTGTATCGCACTTACATAACCTGTAGTGCTCGAACTGTAAGAGTGTAGTGCTCAAACTGTAACATGGTATTATGTATACTATAATGAAAATGAGTAAATACTGTAACAGGTTATTACGTATACTGTAACAGAAAACGTTAGTAGACAGTGTCCTCACTGTAATAAATAAACAAGTGTTTCCTCAAGTAAATGTACAATATCATTACACTGGCTGTAGAAATTTGTACGTGCGGCAAGTATGGTTCTTCTCCTTCAGTTATATATGCTCTGAACGTTCTTGTGCATTGAAGTACGCTTTGATGAAGTGGAGGGCGAACCTTGCTCGCACGGTTGGCATGTCATCCTGACTGAAGGGGAAACCTTGAGTGTCCTTACGTGCCAGACACTCCATGTATTTGCAAGTGAAAATGGCACAGTCGTCTCCCGATCCTTGTTGTGGGCATGGGTCGGGGTAGCGTAGCGACCAGTTTTCTATATCTATGTGCTTGCCCTTCATGTATCTTCTCAATTCCTCCACCTGCATGATAGAATTAACAAAAGAGTTCCAATTACTTGATGTACATTTACTGTAACATATGTAACATAAGTGTGCATGCTCTGTAACAAATGTAAGCCTTGTATGTAACACTTGGCACTTACGTATTGTGGAATGTCACGACGATCTTTGTTTCTTAATGAATCATACACGTGGAACTCCTTTTCTTTAATATTGATGACCAAAAGAGCCCAATGGTTCATTCCAACGTGCATGGGGGAGAAGAGGAGGTCTGGTTCAGTTGGGGCGCGGTCCAATCTTTTGAAAGAGTAATCGAAATGTTGTTGTTTGCCCTTATCGTCTTTGCACGATTGGACGTAACCCTTTAAAGCGGCTCCCAGATATCCAAAAGTCTTAAAAATGTTCGGGTTCTCTTGACGGGGGGGAAACAAGCAAGTGTTGACGTAGCAGTCAATTATGACCGATTCGCTCTGCCCCGCGAACAATAGATCCCGGATGTCCTTAAATGAGAGGAAATTATCATATCCTTCCAAAGTGCCGTCGAACATCAAATCACTACATGTAAGAAAGGTGTACATCTTCTGTAAGAATGGAGATGTCATACAGTAATAGACAAAATAATATAATGTAATAGAAAAGCTCGAAACTGTAAAAAGGAAATACATGTACTGTAACACGTACTCATTAATGATGCACTCATTCAGAAATCGTTCAATCCAAGACTTTTCGTCCACTCCTAATACTTCCCGGGCGACGTAATCTCGTCTCCCCTCTTTCTTGCCCATTGGAAGTGTGTCTGTACTTTCTTGAGAGCTAAGAAAGATCGGTTCGGAAGTGGACACATTGACGTTCGGAGCTTTGTAGGACCGATAATCCTCTGGCTGCGATGGAGTAAGTAATAAAAGAATTTTCTATAAGAGGACTTTAATGTTACTGTGACGGGTCTTAATGTTACTGTTATGTAACATTAAGGTCATTGTAACATAACGTTAAAGTTATGTATCTTCTACTATTAAGGGGAAACCATACCGTATATATCTCCGGTTGCCACATTTTTCTCGTCCTAGCTGTAACTCGTCTAGACAATGAAGATGGGAAAATATGACGCCTCTTCCTCTTCTTCTCTTCCTCTTCCGTCTTCCTCTTCTCCTCCTCCTTCCTCTTCTTCTCTGCCTCCACCTCCTTCCTCTTCTTCTCCGCCTCCTCTCCTCCTTCCTCTTCTTCTCTTCCTCCTCCTCTTCCTCTTCTCCTCCTCTTCCTCCTCCCTCTTTCTCTTCTGCTCCTCCTCCACCTCCTTCCTCTTGTGCTCCTCCTCCTCCTTCCTCTTCTTCTCTGCCTCCTCCGCCTCCTTCCTCTTCTTCTCTTCCTCCTCCTCCTTCCTCTCCTTCTCCGCCTCCTCGCTCTTTCTCTTCTGGTCCTCCTCCCCCTCCTTCCTCTTCTGCTCCTCCTCCTCCTTCTCCCTCTTCTTCTCCACCTCCTTTCGCTTTTGCTCCTCCTCCTTCCTTTTCTTCTCTACCTCCTCCGCCTCCTTCCGCTTCTGCTCCTCCTCCTTCTTCTTCTTCTCAGCCTCCTCCTCTTCCTTCCTCTTCTTCGCCTCCTCCTTTCTCTTATTCTCATCGACCTCCTCGTTTCACCCCCTCTTCCTCTGTTCCTTTGGCTCCAACGTCTGCCACTCTGACATTCATCGTCGCGACCTTGTCAAGGGGGTTCTCCTTCCTGTAACTGAATATATGAAATACTGTAAATGTCTATGAATGATACTGTAAATGTGTAAAACATATACTGTAACTGTATATATGAAATATTGTAAATGTCTATGAATGATACTGTAAATGTATAAAACATATACTGTAGCTGAATATATCAAATACTATTAATAACTATGCATGATACTGTAAATGTATAAAACATATACTGTAAAACATTACCCTGACGTTGGGTACTCGTCTTTGCTACGCCGTGTGATGGTACTGAAGCTGTAGGGAGCTCCGGTGGCGGTAGGACTAAGACTGCAGGTTGTGGCTCCGCACGTGGATGTTGCCACTGAGGCTGATGCTCAATTTGTTCCTCCAGTCTTTATAGCCTTTGGTCCATTGATTGGAGGATATAATTCTACCGCTATAAGAGGTCGATTTGCAACTCCATGACCTCCCTCTGTTGTTTGGACACTCTTAAAAGCTCCTGAAGAATGCCAACAACATGCTTATCTAATGGAGGGGTTCCGGAAGTGGTGGACGTGGATGCCGTCAATCGTCGCGAGACCTCGCGTACTGTAACATGTAGGTGTATCGTATGTAAAAGAGGAGTAATGAGCACCGAGCAGGACCGAGCACCGAGCAAATTGTATACTGAACACCCGAGCACCCGAACACCGAGCACGATTGTACTGTAGCGCTCCGCCGTTGGATTGAAATCTAACGGTTCGTGCTATGCTACGGCTATGAAAAGGCTACTTCGCGTATTAAATTGCTATGGAGGTCTATAAAAGACTACTTCACACACTGTAATAGAGCGGTGTATGGTATGTAAAAGACTACTTTGAGAACTGTAACAGATACATATGTCCTATGTAAAAGACTACTTCGGGTACTGTAACAGAGCGGTGTATCATATGTAAAAGACTACTTCGGGTACTATAACAGATAGATATATCATATGTAAAAGACTACTTACACCGAGAGTGGGAACACAACTGGTTAGGAAGATGGTTTTGCCAGATGGAGCTCCTGTTACGGCTGCCTTCACATGCTTGTGGCACTGCTGCACTGCCGATATCAGGTACTTGTGGATGGCAGCAGCCCAATTGACCCTCTTCATCTCATGGAGGTCGTCCACATATGGCATAATGGACAGAAACCCCGCCCTCCCACTTGTGGGGAAGAAGAAACAAGAACATAGAAGCGCAAACCAAAACTTCACCGAAATTTCAACAGCTAGCTCACCCTCTTGTGGAACGTACTCCGTAAGCTTTCGCAAGACATTGTGCCTGTCCATCTTTTGTTTGAATCCAAGGATGCGACGCAAACTAGCTTTTGTCCCATCCACCTTTAGATTGATGGGTGAACCATGATTGGGTATACCCATAACCGTTGCCAGGTCTGAAGGACGAAAAGGCAAGCTGCAGGGGCCAATCTTAAAACGATCTTCTCCATCAAAATGTGTTATCAGATCGACTATCAGGGAAATAGGGTAGGTCACCACTTCGCATTTGACATACGCGTGGAATGGTGAATTTCTCATTAACTTGAGATGTGCGCTCCTAAACTGCAAGTTTTGCATAACGCTACAGTACCATGAAAGCGAACATCGCGTATTAAATTGATTCCGATCCTTTTCTGCAAAGAGAAGATCGAAACTTTAAAAAAAAACATTCAATCAACAAAGATCGGACACAAGGTAAGAAGAATGATTACTACTTCGGACGACTTGGAAAGCGGTTTCATCCACTTCCATCGTCATTAACGCTTCTTACTCTGCTTCCGCCGCAATGCGACCAATCGCCACGCTCGTAGGAGATCCATGGCTTGCCATGATTAGAGGGGATGGGGAGATCGCTTCGGCTGCAGATGTAACTCAAAGAATGAAAAATTGTAATAGAGAAGAGGGCTAGTGCAGGAATGGCGGTGCAGGTGTATGGAGTTCCGGAATGCCGCGATATATGCAGGGATGGGTTTGGTGGACCCGAAGGAATGGCGGTGCACTGCAATGATGAACATCGTGCGGCTGAACATAATCGGTATTCACAATGATGGGACGTCCAAGCTATCACGTCCGTTCGTCTGGCGCTTTCCCACCAATACTGCATGCATGATATGCACTCCCACCAAATTGACCCACAGCAGCTCATCTCCTCACACATGCTATTTATAGACACTGCACGCCACATTTCTATGATAAAAAAGTCTTTCATTCGCCTTCCTTAGCGACGCAATGGAACAGCTCCCTGCAAGATGTGCATTTGGAGATCAAAGTTTCATTCTTTTCATAGGGAGGGACATGGAATTGACGTCCATACATGCCAGAATTTCAGAAAGGTTGGTATAAACATGCAGGAGAACGTGCTGAAGTATCTTCTTCCCATTGATGGCCACGTTGAATAGGTGCTGCATGACGATGGGGATGTCCAAGCTATGTTTGATCTTCACAAGTGTCAAGCAACATCATTCATAAATCTGCACATCCATCCGGTGGACTCTCCTTGCATCAGTACGCATGCTAGTCGTCAGTCAGATGATCCGCCACCACTTGATAGGTACATACTCCCATGCGTCGTTCCCATGCATTCTTCAACAGCCTTCATGTTATTCCCTGCATCATGTACGTATGTATGTACATTTTTTACAGAAGTACTTCAAACACACATGGCGCTTGTTTGGAAACCACAGAACCGTCCCACTTACCAGGAAGCAGTCTGGAATTGTACGACGACCGACCAAAAGGAGCGGAAGGTGAAGTACCAGTCTTGACGCAATATTATCTAGGCATAATACATTCGGACAAGTCTTCATAAGCAAAGAGCAATTGCAGATAGAATTGACAAATTATGCGATCACACGAGGATTTAATTGGAAATATTTGAAGAATGACTCTATACGATTAACTGTACGGTGCAATGTAGATGTTTACCCATGGCGCCTTCATGCATCCGTCATTCGTGAAGGTCCAGAATTTGCCATCAAGAATCTGAACAACATACACAGCTGTGGTTGTGACATTATGAGCGATCGACATCCTAGGACATCTAAGAAGTGGGTTGCAAATGCTGTGAAGGGGAAACTAGTTGATAAACCCACTTATAGAGAAAGTGAAATGATGAGAGACATACGTCAGGATTATGCTATCTCCATCCCTTATCATCAGGTATGCCATGATTTTAATTCTAACACATCACGACTTCTACTATAATGCATACAACGATAACTGTAAGTTTCTAACGCTTGTATTGTAACAACTATAATCATATACTATAAGGGTCTGTATTGTAACAACTGTAATCATTATAAAGTATAATGTAACAATCTATGCAAGCCACTGTATCAACAACAGTATAATCTGTAAGGTCTAAGGACAAGTACTGTAACAATCTGTAAATAGCACTGTATAGATTCATCTAACATACCTTGTATCATCATATCAATAGGCATGGTGGGGCAAAGAAGTTGCTGTCAGTTCTCTATACGGAGATTTCAGAACAAGCTATCATATGTTGCACTGGTACAGCGAACGTGCATTACAGTCAAACCCGGGATCAGTTTTGTCTCTAGAAGTGGACCCGGAGACAACGTTTCAAACGCTTTTTTCAAGAGGAAAAAATGTCGGCTAAACACATTGTTAACAGAACCATGCTATCAATCCGAGCTATTTGCACATCCTTTAAGCTCCAACAACTATCACAGTCGTGGTTAAGAGCCCTTAGACAGAATGGAGGCGTTCATGAGCACTCCAAAATTGCTGCCCCCACTGTGGTTAAATGGATGCACCCTCCGACAGGTAGATTAAAACTGAATGTTGACGGGGCTTTCAAACTTGCAACCGGTGGAGCTGGAGGAGGAGGTATCCTCTGTGATCATGAAGGAAGATGTGTGATTGCCTTTGCCAAGAACTACTAGGGAGTTATTTCTGCCCTTGATGCAGAAGCTCGGGCTCTCCGGGATGGCCTTACAATATGCTGCAACAAAGGATTTCTGGACATTATGGTGGAGACCGATTCCCTAAATCTGAAGCGGATTCTCACTGGTCAGATGCATCGCCCATGGGAATTAACATGTATCATCCAAGAGGTGGTTGTAATCACTAAGAAGCTAAAGGCGCAGATCATGCATGTGCCACATGAGGCCAACCAAGTGGCACACTCCTTAGCCGGGTATGGCTGTTCTACTGAACATTTCAGTTGTTGGAAATCTGGGGCTGAAATACCACATGTTGTTAAGGGTCCCTATTGCCTTGATAAGGTGGGGTGCCCTACACTTAGGCTCTATCCCGTCCTATGTAATTCTCCCTAACCCCCCCTATTCCTCCTTTCTTTACCTTTTATGAATATATTACAAAATATCAGCCGCTTGGTGTTGGTAGTGGCCCTCTCACACTGTGAGGATGCCCCTACCTTCTCCTTTTGGTCCGGCAATATTAAAAAAAAAACATTTTTTCATATGCTTCCAGGCATCTGCATATGGGTTCGAAGTTGGTTGCCGACATATGCTCTTTTTGGATGGAACTCATATCAAACAACATAGAGTATAAGAAGTTATACTTGTAGCAAGTGCCTTAAACGGTAACAATGAGCTATTCACTGTAGCATACTCCATCGCAGATTCGGAAACATATGACAACTGGGTCTGCTTTCTACAAAATTTGAAAAGGGCATTACTCTCAGATAGAAGGATCGTCTTCCTATCAGACAAGGGGAAATGTTGAAGGAAGCGATTCCTAACATATTTCCAAATGATCATCACGGCTACTGTTTCCTGCACATCATGCAGAACTTCAACGACCAATGTGCAGGGAAATATGCCGCCCCTTTCAAGAAATTACTTAGAAAAATCTTCTAGCGCATTGCCTATGCTGTCACTGAACAAGAGTACCAAGACGCAATGGAGCTTAATTCTACTGATGCCAAAGAATGGGTGCTCCGAAATGATGTCAACCACTGGTCCCATGCTCGTTTCTCGGGACAAAGGTTCGCCTCTTCAATTACACAAGAGATATGTTCTCACAAATTTCGCCATTTATATTCTTATAATAACAAATATAAGCTATTACAGTAAGCATTATCTTACAGTTACAGATATAAGCTATTACAGAACGTGTTAAATGTAGTTACAGTATGTAGTGAAGAGTTGTTACAGATATATGATGTTAAACTAATTTCCTTTACATTGTCTCACAGGTTTGGCGAGTTATACTCTAATTTGGCAGAGTCATTCAACAATTGGATACATGATGCGCGAAGTCTACCAATACTACAGATGGTTGACAAAATTAGAGTTCAAATGATGTAAATGGTTGCAAAGAGGAAAATTGATGCAGCCTTGTGGGATACTCCATACTATCCTAAAGTACAAAAAATCATCGAAAAAAACCTTTAAGAAAGAAGAAGTTTAGCAATCTGTCATTCAGACGGAATCAAATTTGAGGTTATTGAAAGTATGAAGACGTACGCCGTAGACCTCCATCAACAAACATGCTCCTGTGGACACTGACAACTTGTCAAGATTCCTTGCAAGCATACATGCGCAGCAATTGGCAGTAACAAGGAGGCCGTTTCTCAATATGTTTCAACATTTTATAGCACAGAAGTGTACAGGGCTGCATACGAAAGAAATAATCAACCTATCCCAACATTTGACATGCCGGATCCGCCTCAACCATCTGATGTTCTCATCAAGCCACCGACAATAAAAAGGTTGCCAGGAAGACCGAGAAAGAGGAGAATACATTCAAGAGGAGAAGTAGAGTATGCGTATATTTGTTCAAGGTGCAAACAAATAGGTCACAACAGAAGAACTTGTAGCAACCCACCCCACAATCCTGAATGAATTAAAATCTTCTATAATTGTTCTTTACCTAGAATGTGTAAGTGATGTCAATGGTTGTTGTAAGTGCGAAACACACATTATGTAAGTGTGATACACACATTATGTAAGTGCGATACACACGTTATGTAAGTCCACCTTCCATGGATGGCGGAGGCGGGTAGACAGGCGGACATGAAGAATGGTTCACGGGCCTTCAAAAGGACCTGTGTAAGTGATGTCAATGGTTGTTGTAAGTGTGCTCGGCACGTTATGTAACTTCCCATCGCCGTGACATTCAATGGTTGCTGTAAGGTTGCTGTAAGTGTACACTCTAACCTACACTATTACAGTATACGTAATAAGCTGTTACAATATTTACTTGTTTTCATTATAGTATACATAATAACATGTTACAGTTCGAGCACTACACTCTTACAGTTCGGACACTACAGTCTTACAGTTCGAGCACTGTCTACTAACGTACACTATTACAGTATGCGTAATAAGCTGTTACAATATTTACTTATTTTCATTATAGTATACATAATAGCATGTTACAGTTCGAGCACTACACTCTTACAGTTCGAGCACTGCACTTTAACCTACAGTATTATAGTATAGGTAATAAGTTGTTACAGTATTTACTTATTTTGATTATAGTATACATAATAGCATGTTACAATATGTTATTGCTAACATGTTCAGTTTGCATGATAGAGAGCACATACAAGCCCACAGAAGACTGCATAAAACGAAAATATATTGCATAAACAAGTCCCGTTACAATAACTCTCTAAACTCCCTAACCCGACCACTCGGTGGAGGAGGGAGGGGAGGAGGCGGAATGGGCAGGGGAGGGAGGGGAGGAAGAACAGATGGGTTCTGCCCTAGGGCCGATGTCAGGGAGGATGTTGGTGAGGCCCTTGTGGTCGTACAGCCGAGAGGCTTTGGCTAAAGCCATCTTCTAGCCGATGTAAAAACGTTCATAGTCGGGGCTGAAGGTCGGTGGCGAAGGTGGAGCCTGTGGCGCCGGGGGAGGGGGCGACGGTGGCATTGACTCAGGTGCCTTGCTATCCCTCCGGAGAGTACTGTCAGATGAAGACATCTGCAAATAAAGAGGAAGAAGACGAGCAAGAAAGATAGGAAGCGAACAAGACTCAGAGAAGCTTGTGAAGGATAAGTATGAGGCCCTGGGTTCCTTTTATAGTTGTGAAGAACGGTTCACGGGCCTTCAAAAGGACATGTGTAAGTGATGTCAATGATTGCTGTAAGTGTGCTCGGCACGTTATGTAAGAGTAACTTCACATCGATCAGAGTTCACGGCCCTTCGAAAGGATAGAAGCGTGAGTGTCTATTGGAAAAAATGTATTCGAAAGAATGGAAGGGTAGGACGGGAATGGGAAAAAGAGACGGATGCAAAAGAGACAGAACTTGTGAATAGAGGGTCGTAAATAGTGACGTCTCAAAAGTAGGGACTGAAAATTAAACCGGACGAAAAAGTAAGGACTCTACGTCTTCCAGTATTCTGACCGGGACGAGGAAAAAATATCACTCTCTGACAGAGACCCCCAATTAATTTTCTCTTTATATTTTTAGGGTTGTTTCACTAATGAGTTAATAGTTTAATATCAGTAGACGTCTATAATAGAAGGCGGTTGGTATGAGGTAAAGGAAGTGGGGGTGGCAATGGGTCGGGCCTGGACCGGGCCCGTGCTGGCCCGGGCCCAGCCCTGTCTTTGATCGTTCTGCCCAAGCCCAGCCCGGTCTGGGACGAGGCTCGTTTTTTTAAGCCCGACCCGATTTTATTTTTTTAAAATACTTTTACTTTTTTATTTATTTTTATAATAAATTTAGTGTTCATTTAATTAAAATAGTATAAAATAAATATTAGACTAATCTAGATAAACTTATTTCTAGTTGTTACAAATATAAAATAAATGTTAAGTCATTAAATATAGTTTCACAACATAACTTTCAATCCAAAATTTTAGAATATTAGAATTATTATCATGTTACTTATTTTTAAAAAAAATACCGAGCCACCGGACCGGGCAGGCCGGGCCGAGCCAAGTCCGAGCCCGACCCAATTTTACTCCGGGCCGGGCCTGACTCAAAATTAAAAAAATATTAAAATGTCCGACCCAAACCCGTGTAAGACCGGGCCGAGCCACCGGACCTTCGGGCCGGCCCGACCCAATTGACACCCCTAAAAGGAAGTGTCTTAGCTACTGCTTTTTATCTATTAAAAAAATGCAAATAATCACATCACAAAAATTTAATAACTCTAGAAAAACACGACCGTCTTAAGTGCAACAAAGCCATTACACACGGCCAGACAGCCTGGCCCACATGATAAACCCACAGTATAATCTTAATCGTCATTTAATAAATTTATCACTCGAAATTGTTTTGATTTATTTTATCGGAAACTATGGGTAATACTAATGTAGAAACGGGTTTACAACTGCAGAACAAGCTTACAACAGCATAATTCACATTTTTCTGAGTTGTACATATGCAGCGTACATTTCTCTATTTTTATTATTTCTATCACATTAGATATATAATGAAATATATATTTATATAATTTAATCATCGGTCAGAAGAATAAATAATAAAAAATAAATATTCGTTAGGTCATTAAAAAAACTGCATGTCCATAGGCACAAATGTCATATGTTTGGAATGAACGCACAAAAGTCATGTGTCCCTACCCTAGGTGCTTGTGCTTGTGGATAAGTAATTTTTTAATACAATAAATATTTTTCAAAATAAAATTAATGCCGTCTTTTTAACAAGTCTAACATATTCATTATTTTAATTTTATTTAAAAGGAATGTCTCAGCGCACATCGCCTAAGAAACGGTGTGCAACAAACTCAGCCTTCATTCCCCTCTTTGAGATGTGCATCAAGACCGACTCTTATTTAAAATAATTAGATGTACAATTATCTATGTTATTGACAATTTAATAAAGCGGCTTGGTGCACACCGCCCTCTCATTGGCTTAGTGTGATGCACACCACCTCCTATGGTATGTTCTAAGTATTTTCTTTTAATAAAAATCGACTTATAAATCCTTTGAATTGGGTCCCACTCCAACTAATAAAAATAGTAAAAAAGAAAGATTTGGTGGTGTGCACCAACGTCCATATCAGCCCGCAAATAGATGAGGACTGATGAGGTGTAAAGGTAAAGTGGAGATGAGGCATCTCCTCAATTAACTCAAAAAAACCTCTCTCTCTCTCTCTCTCTCTCTCTCTCTCTCTCTCTCTCTCTCTTGCCCTAGCTCTCTGTAAGACCCGGCTTCCTGGCTTTTCATCCGGTGTCTTGGATGACTGGCCACTAATGCGTCCAGGCTAGCGACACGTTAGTGTCGCGTCGTGGGTGTCCGACGCGAGAGTCATCCTTGTCGCGACGAGCGTGTGCGTCGCGTTCTTGTCGCCCTCGGCTTGTCCGTCGCGTCTTCGTGTTGCGCCCGGTCAACGGGTCGCAACAGTTTTCTATCGTTTTGGTCATCTGACGCCTGTTAGGGTGTCAGGTGTGTCAAGTACAACCTGTCGCGTTGTCGCGGCGTCCTTGGGGGACGTGTTCTTGTCGCGGTGCGTTGACCCGTCGCGTTAAGGTCCTTAACGCAACGCTTCGCGTCTTGGGTGCCGAAGGCTTAAGGCCTTGGCCGGTGATCCTTCCCTCTCTCTCTCTCTTCCTCTTTCCCCTCTCTTCTCTCCCTCCGGCAGTGCTCCACCTCCCCCTCTCCCCTTTGTTGTTTCAGGCAAGGAGGAGGGCCGTGCGTGGTGCCGTGGCATCGTGGGCCTTGCGTGGAGAGAGGAGGAGGTGGCCAACCGACGTGAAGGGCCCTTTTGGGATTCGTTCTTCGTGAAAGGTAGGGATTACTTGAACTCTTCTCGATCCTGGCAGATTAGGAGCCCCTTGGGGTTTGTAGGTAGTGTTTACTGCTTTCCCATGCTCCCCTCCCCCGTGTGGTGATGTTTGTAGTGTGTGGGCGGCCCGGGATGGAGCATCCCGTCGGTCTGCCTCTCTATTGGTGTCGCGACCGTGGGGCGCGTCGCGACACCAGCAGAGGCGTCGGCCCGGTCGGGCGCGACCTTATCGCGACGCGGTTGCCTGTCGCGATAATGGTCGCTGTCGCGACACATTTTTCTGTCGCGATAGGGTTGCTGTCGTGACGCGCTGCCCTGGCGCGACAGGGTGCTGTCACGGTGCTCTTCCCCGTCGCGATGGTATCACGACGGCCTAGGGGGACGCGACAGTGCCTGTGTGTGCCTTGGGTGTTCCGTGGTTCCGGTTGGGGTGCCGGCGTGTGCCCCAGGGCTGGCTTGCCCTCGGGACCTTCAGGTGGGGAATGCGGCAGGTTGCCTGGCTGTGTTCAGTGAATGAAGGTGACACCTTCGTGGCCGTGTCCTGGCAGTGGTGCCAGGAGAGTCGCGTCTGTCTAATAATCGATTGACCGGCGGTCAATCGATTATTAGTAGAGCGACGGGTTTTTGTACTGTCCAGTAGTATTTCGAGGTTCTGGCTTGCTTGTGTGTGCCTTGGTTGGCCGACAGCCCTCTTGAGGGTCCGTGCGTGCCTCTCGCTTGCTGGGCTTGTCGTGGGTTACAAGCCAGCGGTTTGGCGTGGTTCTTGTTGTGCTTGCCCCGCCTGTTCGCCCGGTGCTTGGCACTTGAGGGCTTGTCTCATTCAGAGGTTGTCTCCGTTGCCTGGGACCCCCGTCCTCGGGAGCCTGTTGAGGGAGTACTCCAGGCTACGAGCATGCTCGAGTTGGCAGCCGACTTGGCGGACTCTAGAGCAGAAGAGAAAACGAGGTTTGGACAGCAGTGCTGAGTCGTTTGTAGAGCTCTCTTGTCTGGGGCGGGACGCCGAGGTCATTGAGGCAGTTCTCTTCCCGGCGTGGCCCAAATAGTCCTTCGTCTCACTGTCTCTCTCTATGTTGGTTCCGGAGCCACGTAGTGGTGCTAGCCGTGGGGCCGCAGCTTGGCCAGGCTGCGGTGTTGCGTTAGTTTGTGTGTTTCTATGGCGGCTCTGTCTCGCTCTTCCGCGGAGGGGAGGCAGGAGCCAGGCTGACGAGCAGAGGGCGTGGACGGCGTGTCCCCCTCTTAGCTGCCAGTGGCAGTGGCTTGGTTGCCGTTGTTGTGACGACATTTCCTCACGACGTTTCCAAGTATGATTCGTTGCCCGAGCTTGCACGGCGGTTATAGCCTGGCTGTGCCTAGTTTACGTGGGCATCGTTGGTCTGGCCTTGTGCGGACCCGTGCTTCTGGTGGTTCCCACTCGGTGTTCTCTCGATTCCGTAGTCCCGTTCTTGGGTGCCAGTCCATGGTGGCACCGGCGCGTGTGGTTTCCCGACCTCGCGGTGTGTCCGGGGTCCGGGGTGGTTCTGTTTGTCGGCCCTCGACCCTGTGGAG
This sequence comes from Colocasia esculenta, assembly GCA_014218235.1. Taxonomy (NCBI): domain Eukaryota; kingdom Viridiplantae; phylum Streptophyta; class Magnoliopsida; order Alismatales; family Araceae; genus Colocasia; species Colocasia esculenta. The sequence continues at coordinate 19,416,339 of CM024760.1, read as the reverse complement.
GTCTGGGGTGGCCATGCTTGTGGTAAGACGTCGTTCTCACCTGATTGTTGCGCAGTCTCGAGGGTGTGCCGAGGGTTGCTTCCGCTTGTGCCCGACTCCATTGGTTTCTGCGGGAGTCGTGTGTGTGTCACGACCTTGGTTGGTGGTCGTAACGTTGCATTATTCTATTCCGCTGCTTTTTTTTTTTTAGTAAAAAATGGTCCTCAGAGACCTAGCCAGGAGAGTGCACCCTCCCCCAGGGGGGGAGAATGGACCCACTCCACCAGCAGGGAACTCTGGGCCTAATAATTATTCTATTCCGCTGCTTAGTAGTACCCTGTTGTAGGTGTTCCTCGCATTACAGCTTTCTAGGGTAGTTTTCTATTTTCGGAGTTCCTGCTGCTCTGGCCGGTGAGGGACTGGTAATCCCTACTGGCCTTGTTCGCGAGGTTTACCCCCTACTTCCTTCAGATAGGGGCTCGTCGTCGCGGGAGCTCGGTGTCGGACGGGTTTGCGGAGGTGGCTGTGGCGCCATGTGTTGTTAGCAGCAGTGAGAGCGAGTGTTGTGAGCTCTTGTACCTGAGTGAGTAGAGAGTTGTACTTTGCAAGTCCTCGGGGTATGCCCCTTAAGGACTACATCTTTCTTCTTGTACCTGTGGTTTTACTTGGGACACGTTGTACAGTCGTTATATATTGTTATAGTTATTTAAATTCAGTACATATCTCACTAGACTATTTCTTCTAACCCTTCCGGATCTTCGGATCCGTGGGTGGTGACGCGAACTTCAGGGTCCCTAGCGGGGGTCCGGGAGGTCGGGTCGTTACACTCTCTCCCTCTCTCGCCTCAACTCTGTCTCTCCAGCGACGATGACGACGACTTTTTACGACAACAGTGGCAGTGGTGCTAACGACTTTGTGCGGCGGCGGCAGCATCGACGCCGACAACTTCTTGCAGTGGTGGTAGCAACGGTGCCCCCAGCTCTCTCCTCTCTCTCTCTCATCCCCGTAACTCAAATTTTTTTCTCTCTCTATCTCTAGCCCTAGCTTTCTCTCTCATGTCGACTCTTTCTCTCTCTCTTCTTCGCGCTAGCTCTCCCTCTCTTTCTCCCCCATTGTTTCTCTCTCTATATAGAGAGAGACGTCACTTGGTGGTGCAGTGGCAGCACTAATGTACATGAAGTAGAAGGGCCAGCAAAGCTAGCTGGTTCTCAACAGGACCATGTGTGGGGTGTCATGGGCTACATGTTGAGGGCAAGGTTGTCGTCCTCCTTTCCAAGCATCATAGTGACTTCTCAATTGGGCTTATATTTCCTCCACAAGGACTACATGATCGCCCAGGAGGCCATCTCCCACCAGGTGAAAGGAACCTATGGCTCTTTAGATACACGTTCGCACAAGAAAATTTAAAAGAGAAAAGCTTACTGCACTTGTTGCACTTACAAGTGCAGCAAAGTTGCACTCACATGGCACTCATGTGGCGCCACATGGGCTACCACCTCAGCAATCAGGAGCAATAGATAGTGGCGGGGGTGGCGGCGATCAGCGATGACTACTTGCAAGGGCTGCGACCGATAGCAGAGACGGTGGGATCCAATGTCACCATTTTGGAGCCAAGGTTTGTATTTTGAATTGGGGTTTGTATTTTTTAAGCCCAAATATTAAAAACCCAGTTAATATTTTTAAACTCTAAGAGTAGTATTTTGGAGCCCAAAGTTTGCATTGTGAAGCTCAAACTTCATATTTTGGAGCCCAAATATTAAAAACTTAGTTAATAGTTTTAAACCCTAAGCGTAGTATTTTAGAGCCCAATGCTTATATTTTGGAGCCAAAGGCTTTGTATTTTGGAGCCCAACTATTAAAAACTCAGTTAATATTTTAAAATTCTAAGGGTAGTATTTTGGAGTCCAAAGATTACATTTTGGATCCCAATGTTTGATTTTGAAGCCCAAATTTTATATTTTGAAGCCCAATCGTCGGTCATCGCCGTCGTCTACTGCTCTTGATTGCTAAGATGGCAGCCCATGTGGTGCCACATGAGTATCGCATGGGTGCCACCTTGCTGCACCTGCAAGTGCAGCAAGTGCAGTAAGCTTTTCTCAATTTAGAAAGGTCCACAACAATAGTGGAATTGGGGGTTCCATAGTAAATGCTGATGAATGGCATCTTCATGGAGAGCCCATGTAACGTCGCGTGTTTTTCGGATCCTTATGGATCATGTGTGTAATGGTTGTGGTGGCCGTTGCGAGGCCAATATGGTCCGGATGTGTGGTGCGTGCAGGTTTGGTCTTGAGGTAAGTCAGAGTCTACAGCAGTTGATTAGGGGTTGACGGCCTAGGGTGGTCGTTGACATGGGTTGGCGTCCATGTATGTGACATTTACTCTATGAACTTGGCGATAGGGGATATGGACGTCCAACCTTGGCGGTTTGACTGGCGGCAACCATGTTGACGCCAACCTGTGCGATCTGTTGAATATAGGGTCACCTGAGGGCAGCTTTTCCACTCGGTTCTCCCTCTTCTTCGCCCTACTTTCATGCCTTTGCTCCCCTACTGCTTCTAACGGTTGCTAAAGGCTGGTTAGGGGATCGTAGAATGAGTGGCGGTGACCAATCGTGCTAGGAAACGCCAGTGCGAGGCGTGATTCCCGTGGGAGCTCGCGGAAGGTTTGGCGCGAATCAGAGATGTTTAGGAGGTTTATGTGCGTTCCGAGGTAGGGAGCGACCCCTTTAGTTGCTTTTGAATGTCGTGATGTGCTATGAAAACATGTAATAGCATGCTATTCGTATTTTTGGGTAAGGGTATTCCATGCGGGGTCAAAGGGTGGTTTGATTGATTTACTTAGTGAAACATGTTGTTACGGTTTGTTTATAGTGCATGGATGTTAGAGGAAGGGTTTCGTCGTGTTTCCCACTGGTTTTGGGGCCGAGAAGACTTGTGGAATTGGCCTAGGGTTTCTGTGGGTGCTGGTAGCCGAGGAGCTTGGCGTCAACATCGATTGAGGCCAGGTTCTTCAGCTGGGAGATAGACGGCCAGAGACCTTGCCGTGTACATCCCATCGACGGCAGTCGATGTTGCCGCCAGCATGCTTTTATTTAAATGTTGTTATATTGAATATTTAACGATATCGAGCGGTGCATTGGTATTTGTGGTGCACCTAGTGCACGTGGTGTTCACGTGTAGTGGACTATTAGTGCACGCGATTTACGTGAGTCTTCACGTGGTTTATGTGACGTGCACGTGGTTTTGTATACGTGGCGAGTAGTACGACGTCTACCGTGGTTACCTCTCAAGTTGGGTGCCCCAGGTTCTCTGTGAGCCAGGCTGTTAGCTCGGGGATTTGTCTCGGTACTTGTGTTGTACCGTCGAGGTCTGTGTCGTCTGACCTGGACACCCTCACTCCTTTGCTTGAGTTGTATGTCCGGCTGAGGGAAAGACGACAGTGGGACAGTGACTGCTGTACTTGTCTTTTGGTCACTTGTAGCGCGCTCTTAGTTGGGGGTACGGACACCAGTAGTCGACACTGGTCCCCAGCTAGTCCTTCTCCAGTGCCTCACTCTAGCGAGCCCAGGCCAGGTTCTCTAGAGGTGCCAGGCATGGGCCTGCGACCGTGTGGTCCGCAGGTGGTGGTGTTTAGTTGGTCTCCACAGTTGCTTGACCTTTTCACGTGGAGCGGCAGCTGGACCTTTCGTCCGTGGCTGCGAGACTGAGAGGTAGACCTGTGTTAGTTTGTCCGAGTCAGTTACTAGTGTCGCGAACCAGTTCACGTGGCTCAAGTGTGGCGGACTCTACTTTAGCTCGTATACCTGTTTGGTTTTGCCGTTTATTTATTAAAGTTGCTTTACATAGTCGACAGACGGTAAGCATGTTTACAGTTTTAATATCCTGCTTAGTTGTGCTATAAATTGCTAGCATAGTTTACTGCTTCGTACCTGTGTCTGGTTGCTCGGTGTTGAGGGAGTTCCCTACTGAGCTAGTGACTAGTGAGGCTCACCCCTACTCCCCACAGGTGAAGGCGAGCAGGAGGTTTCTTTACCGTCTTCTGGTTCAGACCCGCGTCGCAGCGGAGCAGATCCAGCACCTCCAGCAGTGTAGTAGCTTTCTTTCAGTTACACCTCGGGGTATGCCTCAGGCTCTTGTACTTTCTTTTCAGTTTTGAGGACATATGGCTATGTAAACTTGTGAATGTATATATAAAATGGTGTGTTCCTTTGTGTTTTCATGACGTGTATTTGGTATCCCTTACGAGGCCACGGCCCGTTCGCGGGAGACGGACTCGAGTCAAGCTTGTTATTGGTTTAACGGGCTTGAGTGAGGCATTCCGTCACAGTTGGTATCAGAGCAAGGTCCGTGTTAATATAAGGGAACTAGAAAGATACATAGCCTTATTTCGGTCTTATACACTGCTGGTAGGGGCCCTGGTTTCTGATAATTCGTTGTTTTGTTTTTATTTGGTGTTTTGTTTATGCAGAAGTTTGAAATGGCAGATAGAAGAGATTGGGGTGGTGGAGGAGATGATCCAGAGGAGAACACTCAATGTATGATAGAGAGGATCTGGGAGAGCCTCACCGATATTCGGATGAGGATGGATCAGTAGGCCCCGGTACCATCGGTTGTCGTACCACCTGGGGATGGAGAGACTGTACCTATAGTTCCAGTTCTGCCACCGCCAGGAGTGGAGGTGCCTTTTGTAGCACCCTTGCCACCACCACCGCCAGTGTTAGTAGCAGAGGAACCAATGATGCAAGTTGAGAAGTTTCTGAGATTACAGCCGCCTACTTACTCAGGAGGGCCGAATCCAGATACAGCGGAACACTGGGTCCATGAGATTGAGAGGGTCTTTACGACCATGAGGTGTCCGACAGCAGATAGAGTTGTGCTAGCTGCCTATCAGTTAAGGGGTTTTGCACTGAAATGGTGGCGATTGAAGATGCAGACCACCTTCGCAGGCAGGACAGAAGAGACTATCACTTGGCCGGAGTTTCTTGATGTATTTAACGATACATTCTTTCCGATTCAAGTGCAGCAAGTGAAGAGAGAGCAGTTCCGGACACTCCAGCAAGGTAACTCTTCAGTTTTAGAGTACCAGATGTGATTTATGGCACTCAGCCGATATGCGCCTTATGTAGTATCAGATAATAATATGATGGTTGAATATTTTATTCGGGGTTTAAGAGTAGAATTACAGAATGCAATAGTGCCACTCATGTGTAAAACAGTGGAAGAAGCAGCTCAAAGGGCAACTACATTGGAGAGGTCTATTAAGACTCGTCAGATGGGCGAGTCAGATTCAGGTAGTTTTCGGCTACCGCAGCAGCCAGTGGGTGTGAGTAAGGGTAAAGCACCAGCAGGACCTTCTTCATCAGGTTTTGGTAAGTGGGGCCAGAAATTGAAGCAAGCATTTAAAGGTAAAGGAAGAGGATGGGGAGGTCGACAGCAATTTCAGCAAGGTCGTGGTAGGCCAGAGGTGGAGGAGTCGCAGCAGAGTACTGCCAGACAACCCATTATTCCACCAGGGTATAGATGTTATAACTGCAATCAGTCGGGGCATTTGATCCGCAATTGCCCCTATCCGAGAGAGTATGGATATGGAAGAGGTGTGCAGCAGCAGCAGCTGCCGCAGCAGTTTCAGCAGCCACAGGCAGGTCGTGGCAGAGGAGCACCGCAGCAGCGGGGAAGGGGCCGGGTTATGGCTATCACCCGAGCCCAGGCGGAGGCATCGAATATGATCGAAGGTACTATACCCCTTTATGATTATTCAACAAGAGTTTTATTTGATTCGGGTGCCTCTCATTCTTTCATTTCCGAAGAATTCCTGGATTGTATGGTTCACCCTTTAGAAGAAAAGTCTTGTGAGTTGGTAGTGGAGGTTCCCTCGGGTGAGTTTATGCTCACTTCGAGCTATATAGATGAAGCTCATGTTATGATTGAAGGGAACCGGATGCCGGGTCGGTTGTATGCCCTGCAGTTGACAGATTATGATATTATTTTGGGTATGGATTGACTTGAGACTTATGGAGCAATGCTAGATTGCAAAAAGAAGAAGATCAGGTTCTGCCATCCTAATGGTTCAGTGTTTGAGTATCAAGGTATGCCTTTCTGTACTTCTAAGTTTATAATTTCTACAATAAGAGCTAGAAAGCTAATAAATGCAGGGTGTGTGGCTTATTTACCCTTAGTTAGTCTGGTAGAGGCTAGTCAGTCAGTGGAGGCAGTTCCCGTGGTTAGGGAATTTGTTGATGTTTTTCCGGAAGATTTACCTGGTTTAGCTCCACACAGAGAGGTAGACTTTACCATTGAGTTGCTGCCAGGTACCATACCGATTTCTAAAGCTCCATATCGGATGGCACCAGCAGAACTTAAAGAGTTAAAAAAGAAATTAGAAGAATTGTTGTAGAAAGGGTTTATTAGACCAAGTCATTCCCCGTGGGGAGCACCAGTGTTATTTGTAAAAAAGAAAGATGGAAGTTTTCGTATGTGTATTGATTATAGGAAGTTTAATGATGTGACCATTAAAAATAAGTACCTGTTACCAAGAATAGATGATTGTTTGATCAGTTACAATCAGCAAAGGTATTTTCTAAAATTGATTTGAGGTCAGGGTACCATCAGTTGAGAATTAAAGAGGAGGATATAGATAAAATAGCATTCAGAACCAGATATGGTCACTATGAATTTGTGGTTATGCCATTTGGGCTGACCAATGCTCCTGCAGGTTTTATGGATCTGATGAATAGAATTTTTCATCCGTATTTGGACCAATTCATTGTGGTCTTTATAGATGATATTCTGATTTATTCAGCATCCGAAGATGAGCATGCATCTCATTTGAGGTTTACCCTGCAGTTGTTAAGGGATAACCAGTTGTTTGCCAAATTCAGTAAGTGTGAATTTTGGCTAAAAGAAATTCAGTTTATGGGTCATGTCATCTCAGCTAAAGGAGTGGCAGTGGACCCGAGTAAAGTGGAAGCAGTGATGAAATGGGAAGTGCCTAAGACAATCACTGAGATTAGAAGCTTTCTGGGGTTGGCAGGTTATTATAGGCGCTTCATACAAGATTTTTCTAAGATTGCGGCACCCATGACCAAATTAACCAGGAAGGGTGTGCCATTTGTGTGGTCCGGTGAATGTCAGAAAAGTTTTATGGAGTTGAAGAAAAGGCTTACATCAGTACCCATATTGGCATTACCGACAGGAAATGGTGATTTTGTTGTATACACAGATGCTTCAAGAAGAGGGCTTGGTGCAGTACTTATGCAGCATGGCAAAGTGATAGCTTATGCGTCCAGGCAATTGAAGCCGGCAGAGGAGAATTACCGCACTCATGATTTGGAATTGGCAGCAGTTGTGTTTGCCTTGAAAATGTGGAGGCATTATCTGTATGGCGAGAGATTTGAGATCTTTACAGATCATAAAAGCTTGAAGTATATCTTCTCGCAGAAGGATTTGAATCTCCGTCAGCACAGATGGATTGAATATTTGAAGGATTATGATTTTAGTTTAGCTTACCATCCAGGTAAGGCCAATGTTGTAGCGGATGCCTTGAGCAGAAAGGCATATTTGAGTCAGATGATGATAAAAGAATGGAAGCTGTATGAAGAGATAATGGAGAACTCCTTGTATGTGCCAAGTAGTCAGCGACGGGCAGTACTAGCTGCTAGTGCTGTAGAACCGTCATTATATTGGAAAATTTTAGAAGCTCAAAAAGCAGATGCAAATTTGGCTGAAATTGTGAAAATGGAAGGAGTTACCATTGATGATAATTGTGTGGTTAGGCTCAGAGGCAGCTTGTTTGTTCCAGTAGAGAGGGAGGTTAAGCAGCGAGTATTAGAAGAGGCTCATAAATCCAGATACACTATTCACCCAGGTAGCACTAAAATGTACCACGATTTGAGGAAGCATTTCTGGTGGCCTCATATGAAAAAGGAAATAGTGGAATTTGTTGTAAGGTGTGCTATCTGTCAACAGATTAAAGCAGAACATCAGAAGCCTGGAGGTCTATTGCAACCGTTACCCATTCCACAGTGGAAATGGGATGATATTGCCATGGACTTCGTGGTAGGCTTACCAAGAACAGCTTCGGGACATAATGGAATATGGGTGTTTGTTGACAGATTGACCAAGGTGTGCATATTAGTGGCAGTAAGTATGTCTTGGACAGTGGACAGATTAGCAAAGGTTTATGTTGATAGAATTGTTCCACTACATGGTATTCCGAAGACTATCATGTCTGACAGAGATCCAAGATTTACTTCTGGTTTCTGGAGAAGTCTGCAGAAGGTAATTGGCACTGAGCTGAGATATAGCTCCGCTTATCATCCCCAAACAGATGGCCAAACAGAGAGGACTATCCAGACGATTGAAGACATGTTGCGAGCTTGTTGTTTAGTTTGGGGAGGTAACTGGGAGCATCATTTGGGAATGGTTGAGTTTGCCTATAATAATAGTTATCATACCAGTCTTGGGATGGCACCGTATGAAGCTTTATATAGAAGGCCATGTAGAACCCCATTGAACTGGCATGAAGTGGGGGAAAGGCAGTTAGTGGGTCCTGAATTGATTCAGCAAACCACAGAAGTAGTGAAGCTTATTAAGGAAAAATTACAGGCATCTCAAAGCAGGCAAAAGAGTTATGCAGATAACCGGAGGAGACCACTTCAGTTTGAAGTGGGAGATTTTGTTTTCTTGAGAGTTTCCCCGAGTAAAGGTATTATAAGGTTTGGCAAGACTAGAAAGTTGAGCCTAAGGTATGTGGGACCTTTCCAGGTGATTGAGAGAATTGGGGAAACAGCTCATAGACTGGATTTGCCAGCAGATTTTGCGAATGTCCATGATATATTTCATGTTTCTATGTTAAGAAAGTGTATTGAAGATCCAGCTCAGATAATCAGTTACCAAGGTGGTGACCTGAGGCCGGATATGACCATGCCAGAGTATCCAGTGTAGATCACTGATCGAAAAACAAAGAAGCTGAGAAATAAAGAAATTGAGCTAGTTAAAGTGCGATGGGAAAATAGGTTGGGTGGTGAGGATACCTGGGAATTAGCCGAGGAGATGGCTAAAGGGTATCCCTATTTGTTTGAGTGAGGTTTTATGCTTCTTCTTAGATGATAGTATTTTTAAAGATGTATATATTAAAGTTGTTTGTGTTTAAGTTGTGTTATGAATTTCGAGGTCGAAATTTCTTTTTAGATGATAGTAATGTAACGTCGCGTGTTTTTCGGATCCTTATGGATCATGTGTGTAATGGTTGTGGTGGCCGTTGCGAGGCCAATATGGTTCGGATGTGTGGTGCGTGCAGGTTTGGTCTTGAGGTAAGTCAGAGTCTGTAGCAGTTGATTAGGGGTTGACGGCCTAGGGTGGTCGTTGACATGGGTTGGCGTCCATGCATGTGACGTTTACTCTATGAACTTGGCGAAAGGGGATATGGACGTCTAACCTTGGCGGTTTGACTGGCGGCAACCATGTTGACGCCAACCTGTGCGATCTGTTGAATATAGGGTCACCCGAGGGCAGCTTTTCCACTCGGTTCTCCCTCTTCTTCGCCCTACTTTCACGCCTTTGCTCCCCTATTGCTTCTAACAGTTGCTAAAGGCTGGTTAGGGGATCGTAGAATGAGTGGCGGTGACCAATCGTGCTAGGAAACGCCAGTGCGAGGCGTGATTCCCGTGGGAGCTCGCGGAAGGTTTGACGCGAACCAGAGATGTTTAGAAGGTTTATGTGCGTTCCGAGGTAGGGAGCGACCCCTTTAGTTGCTTTTGAATGTCGTGATGTGCTATGAAAACATGTAATAGCATGCTATTCGTATTTTTGGGTAAGGGTATTCCATGCGGGGTCAAAGGGTGGTTTGATTGATTTACTTAGTGAAACATGTTGTTACGGTTTGTTTATAGTGCATGGATGTTAGAGGAAGGGTTTCGTCGTGTTTCCCACTAGTTTTGGGGCCGAGAAGACTTGTGGAATTGGCCTAGGGTTTCTGTGGGTGCTGTTAGCCGGGGAGCTTGGCGTCAACAGTGATTGACGCCAGGTTCTTCAGCTGGGAGATAGACGGCCAGAGACCTTGCCGTGTACATCCCATCGACAGCAGTCGATGTTGCCGCCAGCATGCTTTTATTTAAATGTTGTTATATTGAATATTTAACGATATCGAGCGGTGCATTGGTATTTGTGGTGCACCTAGTGCATGTGGTTTCTGAGATTAGCGTATTGGGTACACAGTTAGCAGGTTCTTTATGTGTTTACGTGGTGTTCACGTGTAGTGGACTATTAGTGCACGCGATTTACGTGAGTCTTCACGTGGTTTATGTGACGTGCACGTGGTTTTGTATACGTGGCGAGTAGTACGACGCCTACCGTGGTTACCTCTCCAGTTGGGTGCCCCAGGTTCTCTGTAAGCCAGGCTGTTAGCTCGGGGCTTTGTCTCAGTACTTGTGTTGTACCGTCGAGGTCTGTGTCGTCTGACCTGGACACCCTCACTCCTTTGCTTGAGTTGTACGTCCGGCTGAGGGAAAGATGACAGTGGGACATTGACTACTGTACTTATCTTTTGGTCACTTGTAGCGCGCTCTTAGTTGGGGGTACAGACACCAGTAGTCGACACTGGTCCCCAGCTAGTCCTTCTCCAGTGCCTCACTCTAGTGAGCCCATGCCAGGGTCTCTAGAGGTGCCAGGCATGGGCCTGCGACCGTGTGGTCCGTAGGTGGTGGTGTTTAGTTGGTCTCCACAATTGCTTGACCTTTTCATGTGGAGCGGCAGCTGGACCTTTCGTCCGTGGCTGCGAGACTGAGAGGTAGACCTGTGTTAGTTTGTCCGAGTCAGTTACTGGTGTCGTGAACCAGTTCACGTGGCTCGAGTGTGGCGGACTCTACTTTAGCTCGTATACCTGTTTGGCTATGCCTGCCAAACCTGACGACACCTCGAGTAGGTGAAATCTTCAAAAAGACATGCCCACCCACCTCGAACTCCAAATCCTTCCTCCTGTTGTTGGCGTAGCTCTTCTGCCTATCCTGCGTCGCAACAAGCCTCTTCCTGATAAGCTGAATCTTATCCAAAGTCTCCTGAACTAACTCCGAACCGATCAACTGCCTATCGCCGGTCTCCTCCCAACATAAAGGAGATCTGCAAGGCCTTCCATACAACGCCTCAAATGGAGCCATACCAATGCTCGCATGAAAACTGTTGTTATATGCGAACTCCACTAGAGGTAAATGGCGCTCCCAATCATCCTTCCAATCCAGCACACACGCCCTCAACATATCCTCAAGCGTCTGGATAGTCCTCTCAGACTGTCCATCTCTCTGGGGATGAAACGCCGAACTGAGCTTCAGCTCCGAACCTAAAGCATCCTGAAGACCCTTCCACAACTCGAAGTAAATCTCGGATCTCGATCCGAAATGATCGACTTCGGCACACCAAGCAATCTAATAATGCTGCTGACATACAATCTAGCCAAGCTCTCTACTGACTGCTTCTTCTTCATAGGCAAGAAATGTGCAGTCTTCGAGAATCTATCTACGACTACCCAAATCGAGTCATTACTCCATCTAGATCGAGGCAAACCCGAAACAAAATCCATAGTGACAGCTTCCCACTTCCATACTGGGATCTCCATCTTCTGCATAAGACCAGATGGTCGCTGCCGCTCGGCCTTCACTTACTGGCATACTAAACACCTAGACACATAATCCGCTACATCCCTCTTCATGTCGGACCACCAAAAGGACCTCTTCAAATCCTGGTACATCTTAGTGTTACCCGGATGAATAGAGAATCTCGACCTATGAGCTTCTGCTAAAACATGCTCATGGACATCTACCATGTCAGGGACACACACTCGGTGGTGGAATCTAATCACACCATCCTCATCACGAGAGATGCCTGCCTTGCCCACTAACTCTTGGAGTCTAGGGTCGGCTTTCTGTTGCTCGATCACCTCATCCAACACCGAAGACCTAAGGGATAACTGAGCCACAAAAGCCTGACATAAGGGCTTTAACTCAGCCATCGCACACACCGCATCCTCCAACATCTTCCAATCCTGCTGGAGCGAAGACCTCCTCCTGCTAAGAGCATCCGCTACGACATTCGCCTTGCCTGGATGATATTGAAGATCGAAGTCGTAGTCCTTGAGGAACTCAATCCATCTCCTCTGCCGCAGGTTTAGCTCCTTCTGGGAGAAGAGATACTTCAAGCTCTTATGGTCAGTGAACACCTCAAATCTGACACCATAAAGATAGTGCCTCCAGATCTTTAGTGCATGAACCACTGCCGCAAGTTCCAAATCATGAGTCGGATAGTTACACTCATGCTCCTTCAATTGGCGAGAAGCATACGCCACTACCCTTCCTTGCTGCATTAGAACACAGCCTAAGCCAATCCAAGATGCATCCGTATAAATGGCAAAACCTTCAGCACCACTAGTAATACCAATACCGGAGCGGAAGTAAGTTTAGCCTTCATAATTGAAAGCTACTCTCACATGTCTCGGACCACACAAACTTCACCCCCTTTCTGGTAAGCTGAGTCAATGGGGCGGTGATGGATGAAAATCCCTCAATGAATCGCCGATAGTAACCAGCCAAACCCAGAAAACTACGAATCTCCGAAGGGGTCTTGGGGGTCTCCCAATCCATAACTGCCTGGACCTTTGCTGGATCAACTGCTACACCAGCACCGGAGATAACATGCCCAAGAAAATGAACCTCGCGCAACCAAAAATCGCACTTGCTGAATTTTGCATACAACTTGTGCTCACGGAGAACCTCTAACACTACCCTCAAATGCTGACAGTGTGTGGCCTCATCCGGAGAGTAGACCAACACATCATCAATAAATACCACAACAAATCTATCTAAGTACGGCCTAAAAACCCTGTTCATGAGATCCATGAATGCTGCAGGGGCGTTGGTCAATCCGAAAGGAAGGACCAAAAACTCATAATGTCCATAACGGGTTCTAAACGCCGTCTTGGACACATCCTCACTCCTAATCTCAACTGATGATAACCAGATTGCAAATCGATCTTAGAAAAGACATGCATTTTGCAGCTGGTCAAACAAATCATCAATACGAGGTAAGGGATACCTATTCTTCACTGTCACTTGGTTTAGCTTCCTATAATCGATGCATAACCTAAGTGATCCATCCTTCTTCTTTATGAATAAGACAGGTGCTCCCCAAGAGAAAACACTAGGGCGAATAAATCCCTTATCTAGCAATTCTTGCAATTGCTTCCTTAACTCGGCTAACTCCGCAGGTGCCATCCGATATGGAGCCTTCGAGATAGGAGAGGTGCCCGGAAGCAACTCTATGGTGAACTCTATCTCTCTACCCGGTGGCAATCCAGACAAATCATCGGGAAAGACGTCTGGAAAATCCTGCACTACCTCGATCTCTGCAAGAGTAGGTGACTTACCAGCCTCGGGTACCAACACTACACTGGCAAGAAAAGCGTCACAACCCTTGTTTACCATGCGCATCGCCTTCATGGCAGAGATGACCAACTTTCCCACCCAGTTTCTTGGCAAGGGATGAGAGAACTCGTCCTCACCAGGAATGCGGAAAACAATCCTCTTCCGACGACAATCTACTAACGCATAGTGCTCATCTAGCCAATCCAGACCAAGAATAGCATCATAGTCCTTCATCTTTAGCAAGAAGAAACACCCATCTAAAACCCTATCCTCAATATACACAGGTAACGACGGAATACACTTCCCAGTCGATATCGTACCCGCGGGTGTGTGTACAGACAACGAGACTTCTAAATCCTCAGACTCCACGCCTGACTCTAGAGCTAACTGCCTAGCGAACCGCTCGGAAATGAACGAGTGAGTGGCACCCGTATCAAACAAAACCTGAGCGTGCACACCTAGAAGTAAAACCGTACCTTGGTGACATGCTCCACATGCTCGGCATCCTCTCGTGCTAGGGCAAACACTCGAGCTGGGGCTCAAGGCCTTCCTGGTCTTCTGTAGGGGTTAGCGCTCCGCGCTGGACTCCCTGCTGAAGTCTCGGACAATCCTTGATCTTGTGGTCACTGCTCCCGCACTTCAAGTATTCTCCCGCTACCATCCAACACTCCGTACCACCGTGTGTCTTCCCGCAATGGGGACACTCCTTCTTCACACCAGGGGAACGTTGAGAAGGTACCTGAGTACTACTGGCTGCGACTGGACGCTGCGGGGTCTGGTACGCTGCCTTCTTCTTATCCTACCGTTGGAAAGGGGCCGCAGGTCTCTTCTTCAAAGCTTTCTTCTCCTCGAGGTACTGCTCCATTTCACCCTCCTGCCTACAAGCAGCGCTAAGGGCCTCGTCCAAAGTACGATGATCAAATGCCACTAGCCTCGTCCTCAGTGATGGCTTAAGGCCCATCACAAACTTCTTTGCCTTCATGCGCTCATCAGCTACTATGTGAGGTGCATACTTAGATAACTCAGCAAACCTGGCCTCGTACTCGAGTACAGTCTTGGAGCCCTGAGTCAAGGAAAGGAACTCCTGCTCCATCCTGTCCTGGACATGCTCGGGGACGAACTTGGCCCAGAAGAGCCTCACGAACTCGTCCCAAGCAACGCCAATAGCACCGTCCTCAAATCGGGTACGCAGTAAGGAAGCCCACCACACATCAGCTCTCTCCTGCAACACAACCTTCATAAGCACCAACTAACAGCTCTAATTTAACAGGATAAGCAAGCATATAAAACTAACACATACCTGTAGCATATAGGTGGCTAAAGTAACCTTGTCCTCGTCCGCACACCTAATAGCTCGAAGATCTTCTCGATCTCTCTCATCCATCTCTCGGCTAGTAATGGGTCGCTCTCCCCCTTAAAAGAGGGTGGCAACATCCTCTTAAATCTTTCCATGATGGAGGGTCCACTATGGTCCTGAGCCTGGGGAACTAGAACCTGGGCCTGCTACAACAAACAACAAGCAATGCATATTCAACACAACATCATGCAATTAAATAAGACAGACTACTCTTTATTTTATTATTCCAACCTGAGCCTCCTGTTGCCCAGTTGACGAGCCCAGAGGGGGGGGGGGGGGTGAATGGGTCTTTTAAAAATACTTGATTAGTACCTGTAAATCAAAAACATTCACACAACAACGTTCTTCGATAGAGGTTAGTAGTTGTTAGTTCAAAAGGCAATCACATAAAGAAAACAATCACACAACACAAGAATTATCCTGGTTCGGACTTCCTCTCCTTGGGAGTCCTACGTCCAGTCCCTGAGCAACAACTCAGGATTCCACTAACTAGGGTACAGTCCCCCTATGGACACAACAAACACCCAGCTCAGTTGGTCTTCCTTCACACGAAGGGAAGGCTACACCCTGGCTCCCACCAGGTCTTCCTTCACACCGAAGGGAATATTACACCCTGGTTCCCACCAGGTCTTCCTTCACACCGAAGGGAAGATTACACCCTAGTTCCCACCAGGTCTTCCTTCACAACTGAAGGGACACTGCACCCTGGATACCACCAGGTCTTCCTTCATAACCGAAGGGAAGACAATACACAGAGAATGGAATAAGATCAAGCCCTATATCAAGCTTTAACAAGCCAAGATCTGAAGCCACTAGCACTGAGAGCAAGGATCTAAACAAGGCACACTCTCAGAACTACACGAGCTCTCTTAGAAAATCTATTACGGCACAGAGAGCGAAGAGCTAAAGGTGATGAGGAATGAGATTCTTGGATCTGGACTTCTTGCAGAAGAATTTGAATGCTTGAACACAAGATGCTTGTTCTCTACTTCGTTGGTTGTGTTTCTTTTCATCTGTTTCTGAGTTTATATCTTCTTTTTGAAATACGGCAGTTGAAGTAACCGTTGTCTCTTGGATTGATAGACGTTAGACTGTTTGATACTTGGAAGCTTCCAGTCAACAGTCTTTTGATCACTTTTGCACGCAAGGAGATGAGATCTTCTCAGATATCCTTTGGCTTCTATTTTGTCCAACGTTGTAAAGTGGAACTGGATCAGAGATCTACACAGATTTCAATTTTGAACAGCGGACAACTAAGCTGTCTCTGACGTTAGTCATCGTTAAAAGAAATAGTCATGAAAATAGTAAAGCCAAATAGCTGAATCTAAAAGACGTATACAGAGTAAGCACTATAATGGACGATATTGTTTGCATGCATGCAGAGGTACGTTCAGATCTCATAAATGCAGGAGTGTCAGAGAGATATATACATGTACTTTGACTAGTCAACGCTTCAAGAGATAAGATAAATGTCAAGTCGATATAAACCATAAAGTCGTTGTCTATATGACTTATGAAATCGTTATGAATACTAACAAGTCAAATCGTTAAAGCAAGTTACGTGTTCAACAGGGAAATCGTTATGAACACTTATCAAGTCGTTATGAGCTCTAAAGAAATCGTTGTGCAAAAGCAAATCGTTATGAGTTTCTAAAGAAATCGTTGCGCAAAGCAAATCGTTATGAGTTTCTAAAGAAATCGTTGCGCAAAGTAAATCGTTATAAGTTTCTAAAGAAATCGTTATGCAAAGGCAAATCATCATGAGTTTCTAAAGAAATCGTTGTGCAAAGCAAATCGTTATGAGTTTCTAAAGAAATCATTGTGCAAAGCAAATCGTTATAAGTTTCTAAAGAAATCGTTGTGCAAAGCAAATCGTTATGAGTTCTAAAGAAATCGTTGCGCGAAGTAAATCGGTATGAGTTCCTAAAAAATCTTTATGATGACTTATGAAATCGTTATGAAAAGCAAATCGTTACGAGTTCTGAAGAAACTGTTATGAAAAGCAAATCGTTACGAGTTCTGAAGAAATCGTTACGATGACTTATGAAATCGTTATGAAAACTTATAGAATCGTTGCGGCGAGCAAGTCGTTGCGAGTTCTAAAGAAATCGTTATGATTACTTAAGAAATCGTTACGCGAGCAAGTCGTTGCGAGATCTAAAGAAATCGTTACGATGACTTATAGAATCGTTACAGCGAGCAAGTCGTTGCGAGTTCTAAAGAAATCGTTACGATGACTATAGAATCATTACAGGATCGACTTGTTTGAAATAACATGACTTTCCAGTCTTTACAAGGAAATCGTTAAAACACTTATGAAATCGTTGTGATATCAAATTGTTATAGCTATATTGAAATCGATATGACTTTCAACAGAAGTCGATGTGGACTTAGAGAAATATCATGTTGAAAAGATTAAGACTTCAGTAAGGTAATACTTACCAACATTGACTTGATTGACCTTGGTAATTTTCCTGTGCTAAGACTTATAGAATGCATGTTAGAAAACTTTGATATTGTTTTGTTAATCATCAAAATAAATATGTAATAATATAATTACTGGGGATGATCTGATCATCACCTCCATCTGAGCCTGGAGTGCAGCCTGGGTGTGGGCCTACGTCTTCATGGCCTGCACTAGACCCTGCATGAACACTCCATAATCCACAGGTGGCGGTGGGGGAAGTACAGGACCCTGAGGTGCCGAGGCCTGCTGCTCAGTCTGCTCCTCACGCCTCAGCTCGCCCTCACGAGCAGGAATACCACTACGTCTACCGCGTGAAGCCATAAGCTGCAGTAATTTAGCCACTATTAGAGACTACGTTATTTAGTCCTTAACCACTTCTTATCTATCTCTTATCATTATAAAAACTCTACACACGTGACAACTCTATAGACTTAGCATGTAATGGAGATGATGACTTATGTATATTTATGTACGATCTCAACCGGGTTGCTGCTCTGATACCAATCTCTGCGACGACCCTCCTTATACCGGTACGATTATACCAATCCACGTCGGTATAGTGAGTCTCATCACAGTGGAGACATTTACCAAAGCACTAACACATATGATTGAGATGTACATAAATATGAATACAGAGTAGCAGAAGTAAAAGAACCATTGTCTTTCATTTCATCATCCACATAAAACATATATGATCCATATAGCAATTTAAGGAACTAAGTCCACATAATGAAATACAAAATTCAAATTACATTGTTTGTCCACATTACATAAGTTCCAAATACATAAGTTCCATTTACATACTTTGAAAGTGAAAGTACAATGATGGTGACTCCACAACACTCTACTCTCCTCGCTCGGAGTCACTCTCAACGGTCTCCTCTAAGGAAGTAGGGTCACCTGCTAAACCTGTACGCCGAAGCAAGAGTGAGTCTAAAAGACTCAGCAAGTAAACTCCATACACATCATACATGCATACATCACAAGTAAGTCCTACATTCAATTTCATTAAGTCAAAACATATAGCATGGTTGAAACAATGATAAGAAACAACCTGTCATGATATTTCTACATAATTCACAACACATGATCCATGGTTTATGTCATTCCAAACTAAAATACCTACCACATGCTTTCTACTTATCTATCCACATGAGAGCTACATTCACAATTTAAGCTACAACATGATAGCAATTTAGCATGAGATTTCACACACATAAAAGGAAATACTCCCAACATGGATTCTACATATTTTTGCACATGTAAAACATTGTTATAAACACATTAAGGTTGCTGTTTTGACATGAATCCCACATTTTCATAACATGAATCACAATTTCACATTCTAGCACATGGTTCACATGTTTACACATTTGCACATTCACATTGTTTACTTTTACACATTACACATGTTCACACTACACAATTTGTACATATACACATTCACATTTTCACATTTAGATGCCGTGACACATAGTCCAAACCACCACTATAAGGACACATTCACATCACATAACAGATAGATGCCACCTAGGCAACACAATGACAGCTCTTAGTACTGCGCAGACCGGGAGAAGAACTCTCCACCCTAACCAGTGGTACTTGTCCACCTCCAGGATTTCATCCTAATGCCCATAGGATTTTAACACATTGAACCTTCCCGTGGGGACTTTTCCACGGTACGGTTCCACAGCCCTCTATGGAAGCAGTGTCACACATGGCACATTTTACACATTTCGATTTTTAACACACACACCTTTCACCCAATTTACGCATCACTTACGTTTTTCGCTATTAAGCACAGTTCAGTTTCCTAAATCTGGTGCTACTGTTTGACAGAGTTTAAACACTCAGTAATTACACTAATCAGGTTGAAAACACATAATCAAACCATAATCATGATAGCATGCATTAATGACTCATTTTCACATGAAAATTTCAAAATATAACCTACTATTACCCAAATCTCATGAAAATTTAACCACACACTGTTTGCAGTTTTAGGACCACTCACGCAAATTTTCACGCTTTTCTGAATTACACAGAATTTACAGAAAATGAAACACTCATTCACATGCCATTAATAATTCAGTTATCATGGAAGCACAAATAAAGTTGGATTTGACAGTTCTCAGACCTGTACCTAACCTGCAACATTATCACAAAATTTTTCCCGAATTTATCTCACATCATACTATTTACTGTGATTTTTACATGACCCTACACATGCTTTCTAAATTCATTACCAAAATTTTAATAAATCACATGATCATGGGAAATTTCCATTTTGCAGAGCATGGACTGACATACATACACATGTCTAGAAAAATTATGGCATTCAAATTCCTCACGAATCATGTGAACAGTAGACTAACACAACCAAGGTCTCATCTAACATGCATTTTTCATAAATGTAACCATTCACACTATTTACATAAATTCACAAAATCTCACAACGCATTCCACCATTCATAATACATAGCATATAACGTTTACAATATATCCTCATGCGAAAAAAACTTCAGAATTTAATCATATGTAAGGAAGAACATCTCACTATTCTGTCCTGAAGAACTAAACGGCAAAGGCTAGCCGTTCAAAGGGGTTAACGGCAACATCGTCTACCGCCAACTGAAGAGCTTAACGGCAAGGGATCTTGTCGTTAAGTCCCTGTCTGTGCAAAAACACAGACCGAGCTCCAAAGAAAGGGTGAATGTGGGGGATCCAGGACACGAGTAAAATCCCATAAAATATCTAAGACCTACTGGACACATACATGCATCACGGGGATGGGTTACTTGCCTTAGAAAAATCTCCAAGGGGATCTAAATGGTTGTGGAAGCTCTCCTTGGGCAGTGCCAAGAAGCCTCCACAATCCTCTTGCTCTGGGTTCTAGGATGAGGTAGTCTTCAGTCCAGCGTTGGGGAAGCCCTCCCCTACGTCCAATCTTCCTCCCAGTTGAACAAGCTCGCTGGAAGAAGCCTCGAATCGCCGGATCTGAGCTCTCAAAGTTCAAGTTTTCTCTGTTCTCTCAGCTAGGGTTTTCTTTCTATGCAAAGAGCCAAGAGAGCTCTTCCAGGTTGCAAGGGGTAATGTTTTTATACGGTGGGGCTTGGGATCTCACGCAGGCATGATGGGAGAGGTGAGAGCCGTTGGGGACATCTCCCCAATCGGTGAGCAAGCCCAACTCGGAATTTCGGGGTCTGCTGTGCACAGAAAATCAGAGAAGTAGAGTTCACATCTATGGCCGTTTACCTCATAGTTGGCGTCCATCGACATGGACGGTAACTCAACATGGACGTCCATCCATGTTGACGCCAATTTGCTCTTCGGCCAAAGCATAAAACCATGTAGAAAACCATATACGCTATAATATATACATGCAATATATATAGTATAGTGTACACCATGCAAACAAACAAAAATTACATCTAAACAAACACATGCATACATAAGTACACCTAGCTAATATGTACGTAGATATCTACATAGCATACATAATATTTACACATAAGCATGAATCCACACACACAACAAAATAAAAGGACAAAATTTGAGGGCCTTACAACAGTTTTAATATCCTGCTTAGTTGTGCTATAAATTGCTAGCATAGTTTACTGCTTCGTACTTGTGTCTGGTTGCTCGGTGTTGAGGGAGTTCCCTACTGAGCCAGTGACTAGCGAGGCTCACCCCTACTCCCCACAGGTGAAGGCGAGCAGAAGGTTTCTTTACCGTCTTCTGGTTCAGACCCGCGTCGCAGCGGAGCAGATCCAACACCTCCAGCAGTGTAGTAGCTTTCTTTCAGTTACACCTCGGGGTATGCCCCAGGCTCTTGTACTTCCTTTTCATTTTTGAGGACATATGGCTATGTAAACTTGTGAATGTATATATAAAATAGTGTGTTTCTTTGTGTTTTCACGGACGTGTGTTTGGTATCCCTTGCGAGGCCACGGCCCGTTCGCGGGAGATGGACTCAAGTCAAGCTTGTTATTGGTTTAACGGGCTTGAGCGAGGCGTTCCGTCACAGCCCAACTGTGTTAGACATTGATGCAAGAAGGTGAATGATCACATGCCATATTTCTCTCCTCTGGTTGAGTCTATTTATTTTAGTATCTGTCAAAATTTGTCCCAAAGAATCTTGTCGGGACCTGATTATTCACTACATAATATGTGTATTATCACTCTTCCTAGTGTATAACACAAGAACTTTATTATATATAAAAAAGAATGTATATGTAATTTGCTCTTTGTAACTCATGTATGTGCATATGTTTGCTCAAAGTGATATATATTAATACACATTAACATATGTTGGTGGATAAAACTATATATTTGCAACATATACCTATTGATATGTTCGCGTACATATAGAATCAGAGATACATTATAAATATGTTTATGCACTTATAGATATCGGTGCAGGTGTTCACATGTTAATGCAACTACACACATATTAGGGCGCACTATAAAGTGAGAGATGTTTAAATGTTGGTGCATTTGTCAATATGTTGGTGCATGTATTCATATGTTACTGCAATTATATATTAGTGCACATTACATATATATTGGGCAGGTGTTCATATAAGGTACTATATATATATATATAGTACACTTTAAATATGTGAGGAGCATCATATATATGAGGGGTTCAAATGTTGGTGCATTTATCAATATGTTGGTGCAGACTTTCATATGTTAGTGTGCTTATAGATAGGTTAATGAATCTATGAAAAAAGTAATTCACGCTATACATATCCTTTTTCATATGCCCTTATAGATATGTCGGTGCATGTGTCATATATATGTTTGTGTGCTTATAGATATAAGCATGTGCTTATAGATATGTTAGTGTGCGCTCGTTATAAGATCTTTATTGTATTATAGAAATATAAGAGTGTTCACATCAATATTATCAATATATTAGTGCGCACTCATTATACTTTGTTTCAGTGGCATACATGGTATTCACTAACAACTATACTACATTTAACTTACTTACAATAGAAATCACCACCCAAACTCCATTTTATTAGCAGTCTTATCTTCGACTAACATATACTCTATTTCACTGACATATACCACATTTTACTAACATATACTCTACTTCACTCGCTTACAATAAAATTCACTACATAAACTCCATTTCACTGATAGTCGTATCTTTCACCAACTATATATATATTATGCTTCACAAACTATAATGTATTTCACTAATATATACTATATTTCACTCACTTACAAGAAAACTCACTACATAAACTCTATTTCATTAAGGTCTTATCTTTCATTAACATATACTTTATTTCACTTGCATATACTGCATATCACCAACATATATTCCGTTTTACTCACGTATATTAAAAAGCACTATATAAAATGTATTTCACTAATAATCTCATCTATCTCTAACACATATTGCATTTTACTTACATATATTGCATTTCTTAACATACACTTTGTTTCACTCACTTACAATAAAATTCACTATATGCAAACTTCATTTCACTAATAATCTTCTTTCACTAACATATATTCTATTTCACTTAATATAATGCATTTCTCTAACATAGACACTGTTTCACTTACAATAAAATTCATACATAAACTCTATTTCACTAATAATCTTATCTTTCATTAATATATACTCCATTAACTTACAAATAATGTACTTAACTAACACATATTCCATTTCACTCACGTACAAGAAAATTCACACGACAAGAAAAGTGAGACGTTAAACAACGAAGTACTTTCACTCATGAAGTATGTCACGCCCCCAATTAGCAGCAAAATAAATCGAGAACGTGATGATGCGATATCAAAGCAAATGCTAAATTCCAATAGAATCTATGGAAATAATATAAAAGTCTCAATTAATAGCATATCACTAAGCCTATTACAACCACTAATGGCAGAGCCAAAATATAGGGCCCATTTATTCAAATTACATAAACATCTCAATGAAATAACCTATTACAGACTCAAAGACACTACTACTTGGCTAAGGACTCTCTAACATAGTCTTCAAAGATAACTGTCACACTCTTCACTCTTGCCCGTCCTGTCATGTCCCATCATTTAATATTTCCATAAATGTCGAGACGCGATCGAACAGGAAATCGAGAACAAGTTTAAAATTTTTCGAGCAAGAATTGCTCGGGGGTCATGACCTAAAATAAAATTATAAATTAACAGTCGTTCCTCAAGGCTGAGGTAATTACATGATTCCCAAACTGTAATTCAAAGGTCAGACATAACAAGTGTTGATCTCTCAACACACAATTATCGTTGCCCCGCCTTCTAGAACTGATGAATACCTATAAAAAGGGTAGGTATGAGTAGTCTTGCCCAGTAGGATTAATCCTCTAATAACAAGGAAATAGATATTGGAATCAAGGAAAATTGCTGCACACGAGGATAACAAATAACAATGTTCAATAAGGGGAAGAATAATACATATCAAGATGTAAACTATTGAACCATGCAAGATCGAACCGATATAGTAATGAACTGAACCAAAATAACGAGTGTCAGGCACATAATGACATTTCGTCATTATCAAACGTGTAATCACTATCGAGCAGTCCACTGGACATGTATTGGCGGTAAGTGCAAACCAGTTGAATCATGCTGATGGGAAACAATAACTATAATTGAACATCATCAATCAAGCGAGTAGGCAGTGTTTGATGCCAAGACACGATCAATAGATCCATTCTTGGGGTTACATATTCAAATTATCCGATTCAGTGGTCGAGTTTGGGTGACATGATCCGTAAATCCATTCTCGACGGGTACATATTCGAATTGTCCAATTCAGTGGTCAAGTTCGGTGCTCCTCCCAGGGACTGGACCCGCCCCTATTTGAACATGCATCTTGATCCAGTAGAGTTCGAAGACCCTAACAGTAAATAAACATTCATTATTGTTATGTTCCCGAACAATTATGTAGTACTTCAGAGTTTCAAGGATAAGGCACATGTACAAGATTGTGTATCATAAGGATCGCAAAAGAGTTGGAAATGATTAGAGTTTCAAGTGGTAACACAGTTATGCAATATGAGAAGTTTATGATAGTGAACCAAATTCGAAGTGTAATTCATGGCCGAGATTGGACTTTCAGAAGTCAATCTGAGGTCAAACTTTCTGAAGTCAATACTGAGTCGAACCTACAGGAGTCAATACAAAATCAGGCCTTACTGTAGTCATCTCGACATCAAGCTTACTGTAGATGAATCGAAACCAAACCTTACTGGAGTTGGATCGAAGTCAAACGTATAGAAGCTGAATCAAAATTGAACTTACAGAAGCTGAATTGAAATTGAACATACAGTAGTCGAACCCAATAATATTGTCATAAATCGAGTCAAATTATTACTAAAGTCAATCATAGTACCATCGGTATCCAAACACCAAGTCAATGTATCAGGTCGGTTTGCGAATCAGATGCTAAACAGAATTTCCAAATGATATTACTATGTCGAAACACTGGTCGTAGTTACAAGATGGTTTAAACCTACAAGTTCTGGAGATATCATGTAACATTTTCTACTCCTTTTAGGCTTTAGAGAATAGCTCTGTGATATGATACTTAGGCTTATTTAACATGCAAGTCTTAAAACTGAAAAATCAACGGAAGATACATTACGAAGATAGTCATGAAATCAATATGGCTAATCGAATCATTCAATTACTAATTTTATTCAACATTGAAAATAAATCATATCAATGAAAAGTCATATTAATATAAAATAAGGGATAGGCATGTTTGACTTTTTTTCAATAGGAGAGGGACTCCCTTGGAGAAGTAATATGGTGTTTATCATTTTTGCAGGACCTTGGATTTTTAGCATTCTACTAGTTTATTTGAATTATGAGACTTTTAGGTAGGTCAAATTATGAGAGATTAGAAAGACGTTATTTTGATGAAATCATCAAAATCGCGATTTTCTTCTTCGATGGGAGAGTTGACCTTTTATTGGTAAGAGATATAATTTTTCTGATAATTTTATTAGATTCAAATGGGGGTACTTCCTTATTTACATGTAATATCTTAAATAACCTATGAGTTTTAGTTTTGTAGGGTTTTTACTTACACTTCTGAAAGAATCAGTCCTGTCAGAAAAACACAAGGTCGGTCGACCAAATAGAAGGATTCGGTCGTCCTAAAACACCAAATCGGTCGACCGGACAGAAAAGATCAATCAACCGACCTAGCTAGTAGCTTGGTCATGGATTCAGTGAGAAATCGGTCGACTAAAATCCAGAAATTGGTCGACCGATTCCGGTAAAAATCAGAATCATACGATCACAAATCCACAGTCTAAACAAGCTTGGGAGATAGAAATAAACACTCAGGAATTGTAGGGAATGACCTATACTTCAATTGTACATATTTCACAGATTTAATAAACTCGTTTTTAAACATCTCTTTCAAATTCTTTCTCTTTTATCGGTCTAACTGGAGAGAGAATCGATCGACCGATATGTCCAAATCAGTCGTTCGATTCGATTAAAAACAGAATCATAGAAACTTGAATCGCACAACTCAAACATGTTGGGAATAGAAGTGTACAATCAAGAAAGATAAAGAGGAACCTATTATCAGTTGGGCATGACCGTCGGGTGGAGATGAACTCCCTAAGCTCTCGTCTCACTTCTTTCTCTCTCCTCAGTGTTATGCAAACCTTTACTCTCTTCTTTGCCTCTCCACCTACTTTCTCTCTTCCTTTCCTTCACCCCCTTCTCTCTCTTTCTTTCTGCGACAAACATGATGGGTGATGGTGATGGTGGTTTGAAGAAGAAGCAGTGAAGAAGAAGAAATAGCGGAAGAAGAGAAGTGGGAAGAAGTAGCAGAGGATGAAGAAGAATGGAAGGGGAATTATTTAAAGAGAGCCAGCGATGTGTGAAGGGGTTGAGGTGATCCTTTCCTCCACATCCCACTCACCTATTGCCACGAGCATCCTTAGATAAGGATCAGCCAAAAACCAAACACGTTGCCTTATGCTTACGTAAGTAGGCTACGTAACAAGATTACGTAAAGCGTTTAGATAATCATTTAAATCGTTTTGATCATTTGAGTCATTAAGTTATATCTAAATGGGTCTAATTAAGTTGAGATTTCAAACATAAGCTAATTGAGACATAATCAAATTATGGTGATTTTAGTTTACTTTTTTGATTAATTTTTCGTCAAGTGAAAATTACTCCAAAAATCATTAAATCGGCTTAACTGGATATCTTTGCATCAATAATTCAGGATATTTATATTTTTGAGATCAGTATATTTTTCTGGTAATTATCATGTTGTTAGATTTTACTTTCGTTACCGATTCTGATGACACCCGTCGGGATGCACACATCTGAAGACAGTACCAGAATCACATAAATTATGTGAAGAGAAAAACTTTTTGCACGGGCGCCCGAGCAAATCAATTTGCCCGGGCGCCCGAGGAGGGCATGCCTGGGCACCACGAGGGCGCCCATGCGGCGCGCCCTGGCCCTGCGCAGGACAAATGATTTGTCCGTGCGCACGGGCATCAAGCATTCTCTTATATGAAAGGATTCTAGATTCAAATGTAATCAGTTCTTGTATATTTTATGGTAATCAAATATTTTTAAGCTTAAATTTTATATTATTTAAATTATGGGTGTTACCAGTCACATTCAATTTCAATCTCATCTTCTCCTGTACCTGAAAACATAGTGCCTAGTTATTCAAATTACAGAAACATCTCAATGAAAAAACCTATTACAAACTCAAAGACACTATTACTTGGCTAAGAACTCTCTAACATAGTATTCAAACACAACTAGGATGCTCTTCACTCTTGCCCGTCCCGTTCAGTTTCAATCTATTTTCTCCTTTACCTAAAAATGTTAGTATCTGAATGAGGGTTTCGCCTAGTATGAGTTTATCTCAATTCGCGAACAATGATATAATGATTAACATATTAATAAGCATAATCTAAGCAAACATGGTTATCAAGAACATGGTGTGATGGACTACAATCAAAGAACAACAGACATAATTCCAATGACAAAAGTATTAAATCAAGAGACTCAATTTACGTGATAGGAGAGCGGATCAAATGTCAATATTTAATGGGTGGAAATGATCAAATGTTCATATGGTGAAGGGACGGTTGTAGATAACTAGAGACTTTCATAGCATGGTAGGAGGGATAGAATCAGATTAGCGTATCAGGATCATACCAAACACAAAAGATATATATTCATATCAAGGATTCATCAAAATGGCCACACAAACATAACTTACGTACATAGAGTTAACTATCAGTTACTCATATCATAACTTATCAGATATAACTTATAACACATGTCAAAACTTATCAGACATATCTAATCGGTGCCATGCCAAAACACCACAAGTCAATTACTTCTGTGATTCTAAGTACTTTGGGTGCTCCTCCGAAGACCAGATAGGACCCTCTATGCACAAGCATTCTTATAAAATAAAATTTCAATATCTTTGAAAAGATTGGACCAAAGTCCCTTATAAAATACTTTTCTTATGTTTGAAAACATCTTTCATAATCATGGCCAAGAATTAAAGAATAAGCTCATAGTAACAAGAGCATGATTCTCATGGATTCCAATGGTACTTGATAGCTCAAGAATATCAAAGGATATGAATATCAAGAGTTTAGTCAAAAAGCATAATGATGTGATTCATTGAGAGTTACATAGAACTTAGTGTCTTGACATGGTTAGAATATCTATCAAATCGTACATGGAACATAGTGCTCTTTATCTCCAGAGAACCTCATGGTACAAATAGCTCAGTCTCTATGAGAGAAATCTATAGAGTACAAAGACTTATGAGGTCCTAACAATGAGATCCTAGTCTGCCAGAAGAAATATAAGACACTACTACTTGGCTAAGGACTCTCTAACATAGTCTTCAAAGATAACTGTCCACTCTTCACTCTGCCCTCCTGTCATGTCCCATCATTTAATATTTCCATAATGTCGAGACGCGATCGAACAGGAAATCGAAACAAGTTTAAAATTTTCGAGCAAGAATTGCTCGGGGGTCATGACCTAAAATAAAATTATAAATTAACAGTCGTTCCCAGGCTGAGTAATTACATGATTCCCAAACTGTAATTCAAAGGTCAGACATAACAAGTGTTGATCTCTCAACACACAATTATCGTTGCCCCGCCTTCTAGAACTGATGAATACCTATAAAAAGGGTAGTATGAGTAGTATTGCCCAGTAGGATTAACCTCTATACAAGGAAATAGATTTGGAATCAAGGAAATTTTGCTGCACCCGAGGATAACAAATACACAATGTTCAATAAAGGGAAGAATAATACATATCAAGATGTAAATATTGAACCTGCAAGATCGAACCGATATAGTAATGACTGAACCAAAAACGAGTGTCAGGCACATAATGACATTTCGTCATTATCAAACGTGTAATCACTATCGAGCAGTCCACTGGACAGTATTGGCGGTAAGTGCAAACCATTGAATCATGCTGATGGGAAACAATACATATAATTGAACATTCATCAATCAAGCAGTAGGCAGTGTTTGATGCCAAGACACGATCAATAGATCCATTCTTGACGGGTACATATTCAAATTATCCGATTCAGTGGTCAAGTTTGGGTGACTGATCCGTAAATCCTTCTCGACGGTACATATTTCGAATTGTCCAATTCAGTGGTCAAGTTCGAGTGCTCCTCCCAGGGACTGGACCCGCCCCTATTTGAACATGCATCTTGATCCAGTAGAGTTCGAAGACCCTAACAGTAAATAAACATTCATTATTGTTATGTTCCCGAACATTATGTAGTACTTCATCAGTTTCAAGGATAAGGCACATGTACAAGATTGTGTATCATAAGGATCGCAAAAGAGTTGGAAATGATTTAGAGTTTCAAGTGGTAACACAGTTATGCAATATGAGAAGTTTATGATAGTGAACCAAATTCGAAGTGTAATTCATGGCGAGATTGGACTTTCAGAAGTCAATCTGAGGTCAAACTTTCTGAAGTCAATACTGAGTCGAACCTACAGAGTCAATACACGAATCAGGCCTTACTGTAGTCATCTCGACATCAAGCTTACTGTAGATGAATCGAAACCAAACCTTACTGGAGTTGGATCGAAGTCAACGTACAGAAGCTGAATCAAAATTGAACTTACAGAAGTGAATTGAAATTGAACATACAGTAGTCGAACCCAATAATATCATCATAATCGAGTCAAATTATTACAAAGTCATCATAGTACCATCGGTATCCAAACACCAAGTCAATGTATCAGGTCGGTTTGCGAATCAGATGCTAAACAGAATTTCCAAATGATTATTACTATGTCGAAACACTGGTCGTAGTTACAAATGGTTTAAAACCTACAAGTTCTGGAGATATCATGTAACATTTTCTACTCCTTTTAGGCTTTAGAGAATAGCTCTGTGATATGATACTTAGGCTTATTAACATGCTAAGTCTTAAAACTGAAAATCAACGGAAGAATACATTACGAAGATAGTCATGAAATCAATATGGCTAATCGAATCATTCAATTACTAATTTTATTCAACATTGGAAATATATCATATCAATGTAAAGTCATATTAATATAAAATAAGGGATAGGCATGTTTGACTTTTTTTTCAATAGGAGAGGGACTCCCTTGGAGAAGTAATATGTGTGTTTATCATTTTTTGCAGGACCTTGGATTTTTAGCATTCTACTAGGTTTATTTGAATTATGAACTTTTAGGTAGGTCAAATTATGAGAGATTAGAGACGTTATTTTGATGAAATCATCAAATCGCGATTTTCTTCTTCGATGGGAGAGTTGACCTTTTATTGTAATAAGATATAATTTTTTCTGATAATTTTATTAGATTCAAATGGGGACTTCCTTATTTACAGTAATATCTTAAATAACCTATGAGTTTTAGTTTTGTAGGGTTTCTACTTACACTTCTGAAAGAACAGTCCTGTCAGAAAAACACAAGGTCGGTCGACCAAATAGAAGGATTCGTTCGTCCTAAAACCCAATCGGTCGACCGGACAGAAAAGATCAATCGACCGACCTAGCTAGTAGCTTGGTCATGGTTCAGTGAGAAATCGGTCGACTAAATCCAGAAATTGGTCGACTGATTCCGGTAAAAATCAGAATCATACGATCACAAATCCCACAGTCTAAACAAGCTTGGGAAGAAATAAACACTCAGAATTGTAGGGAATGACCTATACTTCAATTGTACATATTTCACAGATTTAATAAAACTCTTTAAACATCTCTTTCAATTCTTTTCTCTTTTATCGGTCAACTGGAGAGAGAATCGATCGACCGATATGTCCAAATCAGTCGTTCGATTCCGGTAAAACCAGAATCATAGAAACTTGAATCGCAACTCAAACATGTTTGGGAATAGAAGTGTACAATCAAGAAAGATAAAGAGGAACCTACTTATCAGTTGGGCATGACCGTCGGGTGGAGATGAACTCCCTAAGCTCCTCGTCTCACTTCTTTCTCTCTCCTCAGTGTTATGCAACACCTTTATCTCTCTTCTTTGCCTCTCCACCTACTTTCTCTCTTCCTTTCCTTCACCCCCTTCTCTCTCTTTTCTTTCTGAGACAACACGATGGTGATGGTGATGGTGGTTTGAAGAAGAAGCAGTGAAGAAGAAGAAATAGCGGAAGAAGAGGAAGTGGAAGAAGTAGCAGAAGAAGCAGCAGAAGGATGAAGAAGAATGGAAGGGGAATTATTTAAAGAGAGCCATGCGAAGGGGTGAGGTTGATCCTTATCCTCCACATCCCACTCACCTATTGCCACGAGCATCCTTAGATAAGGATCAGCCAAAAACCAACACGTTGCCTTCTGCTTACGTAAGTAGGCTTACGTAACAAGATTTACGTAAATCGTTTAGATAATTCCATTTTAATTCGTTTTGATCATTTGAGTCATTAATTTTATATCTAAATGATGTCTAATTAAGTTGAGATTTCAAACATAAGCTAATTGAGATATAATTCAAATTATGGTGATTTTAGTTTACTTTTTTGATTAATTTTTCGTCAAGTGAAAATTACTCCAAAAATCATTAAATCGGCTTAATCTGGATATATGTGCATCAATAATTCAGGATATTTATATTTTTGAGATCAGTATATTTTTCTGGTAATTATCGTGTTGTTAGATTTTACTTTCGTTACCGAATTCTGATGACGCCCTGTCGGGATGCACACATCTGAAGACAGTACCAGAATCACATAAATTATGTGAAGAGAAACACTTTGTGCACGGGCGCCCGAGCAAATCATTTGCCCGGGCGCCCGAGCGAGGGCATGCCTGGGCACCACGAGGGCGCCCAATGCGGCGCGCCCTGGCCCTGCGCACGGACAAATGATTTGTCCGTGCGCACGGGCATCAAGCATTTCTCTTATATGAAAGGATTCTAGATTCAAATGTAATCATGTTCTTGTATATTTTATGGTAATCAATATATTTTTAATGCTTAATATTTTATTATTATTTAAATTATGGGTGTTACACGTCCCATTCAATTTCAATCTCATCTTCTCCTGTACCTGAAAACATAGGGCCTAGTTATTCAAATTACAGAAACATCTCAATAAAATAACCTATTACAAACTGAAAGACACTATTACTTGGCTAAGAACTCTCTAACATAGTATTCAAACACAACTAGGATGCTCTTCACTCTTGCCCGTCCCGTTCAGTTTCAATCTTATTTTCTCCTTTACCTGAAAATGTTAAGTATCTGAATGAGGTTTCGCCTAGTATGAGTTATATCTCAATTCGCGAACAATGATATAAGTGATTAACATATTAATAAGCATAATTCTAAGCAAACATGGTTATCAAGAACATGGTGTTGATGGACTACAATCAAAGAACAACAGACATAATTCCAATGACAAAAGTATAAATCAAGAGACTCAATTTACGTGATAGGAGAGCGGATCAAATGTCAATATTTAATGGGTGTGAAACTGATCAAATGTTCATATGGTGAAGGGACGTTATGTAGATAACTAGAGACTTTCATAGCATGGTAGGAGGGATAGAATCAGATTAGCGTATCAGGATCATACCATAACACAAAAGATATATATCTCATATCAAGGATTCATCAAAATTGGCCACATAACATAACTTACGTACATAGAGTAACTATCAGTTACTCATATCATAACTTATCAGATATAACTTATAACACATGTCAAAACTTATCAGACATATCTAATCGGTGCAATGCCAAACACCACAAGTCAATTACTTCTGTGATTCTAAGTACTTTGGGTGCTCCTCCGAAGACCAGATAGGACCCTCATATGCACAAGCATTCTTATAAAATAATTTTTCATATCTTTGAAAAAATTGGACCAAAGTCCCTTATAAAATACTTTTCTTACGTTTGAAAACACTTTTCATAATCATGGCCAAGAATTTAAAGAATAAGCTCATAGTAACAAGAGCATGATTTCTCATGGATTCCAATGGTACTTTGATAGCTCAAGAATATCAAAGGATATGAATATCAAGAGTTTAGTCAAAAAGCATAATGATGTGATTTCATTAGAGTTACATAGACCTCTAGTGTCTTGACATGGTTTAGAATATCTATCAAATCGTACATGGAACATAGTGCTCTTTATCTCCAGAGAACTTCATGGTACAACTAGCTCAGTCTCTATGAGAGAATCTATAGAGTACAGAGACTTACTGAGGTCCTAACAATGAGATCCCTAGTCTGCCAGAAGAAATATTCAACAA